>JAFVLL020034322.1:0-28306 GCA_021397915.2 Tor tambroides
GAAAATCACCTTTAAAGTTGTCCAAATGAAGTTCTTAGCAATGCATATTACTAATCAAAAATTAAATTTTGATATATTTACAGTAGGAAATTTACGAAAAATCTTCATGGAAAATGATCTTTACTTAATATCCTAATGATTTTTGACATAAAAGAAAAATCAATAATTTTGACCCATACAATGTATTTTTGGCTATTGCTAAAAATATACCCCAGCGACTTAAGACTGGTTTTGTGGTCCAGGGTCACATATTAACACCCCTAGTTGACAAAAGACAAGTACTTGACCCATTTTTGATTGTAAATATGCAACCAAATTTCGTTCATAATTGAATCAATTCAGATCACAGTCAGAGCAACTATATTTACATTTCTAATATACAAATGACAAGCAATTTTGGTTGCGACAAACATAATTTGGTTGGGAAATTATATATCATTTTCAAACAAAATGTTGCAACCAAATTTTGTTTGGAATTGAATCAAGTCAAATTGTTGGCAGAGCAAATATATTAACATCCCTAGTTGACAAACGACAAGCACTTGACCCCTTTTTGATCAGAAATCTGCAACCAAATTTTGTACATAACTGAATCAGGTCATAACGTTGTAAAAGCAAATATATTTACATTTCTAGTTGACAAATGACAAGCACTTGATGCATTTTCCAATGTAATATTGCAACCAAATTTAGTTCATAATTGAATCAAGTCAAATTGTTGTCTGAGTGAAGATATTAACACCCCTAGTTGACAAACAACAAATACATGACACATTTTTGCTCGTAAATATGCAATGAAATTTCGGTCATATTTGAATCAAGTCAAAACGTCAGAGCAAATATATTTACATTTCTAGTTGACAAATATCAAGCACTTTACACATTTTCCAACCTAATATTGCAACCAAATTTCGTTCTGAATCAAGTCAAATTGTTGTCAGAGTTAATATATTAACACCCCTAGTTGACAAACGACAAGTACTTGACCCATTTTTGCTTGTAAATATGCAACCAAAATTAGTTTGTAATTGAATTAAGTCATGCCATTGTCAGAGTGAATATTTACACCCCTAACTGACATTAATGATGTCAGAAAAAAAAGGAAAGTCGTTTTTTTATGCCTTTGAATGTTTGCATCTAGACAAACTTGATGACTTTGGAGTAACATGCATGAATCATCTTTAGACTTACTGCTTCTACTCACCATTCATGGCACTTAGGTCAAGACTGGTGTCTTTGGTCTCGATATGAGCATTCTTGCTGTCCTCGCTGTCTTCGCTGAAGAACCCGGAGCTCTCCTGAGAACTCTCCATGAAACCAGGCCTGCGATCCCTCGAGACGTCATCGTGTTCCTCAAAACCTATAGGAACATCCAGAACTGGCCCGTGGGAGCGGAGAGGGTTGGGTAGGAGCGCTGGACCGGCACTCAGAACCTCGGCACACACCAGAACCAGGAGAACTGAACCTAAATGAAAGAAATAGAGATATAATATGCTCACTTTTTGAACTTGGGCTCACTGAATACACAAATCAAAATCAGCAACAAAGAACCAAACCAACTCCTTCACCGCAAATTAATCTTTCTCAATAGCTTCAACAGTGACAGATGGTTTCAAGGATGTATGCATCCATCAAACACTGACTGGAGACATCTTGAGTCCCAGCCCTGATGGGCTTCAACCACAGCTGGTTCTGTATCATGGCGGCTTAGCGTTGTCTCTCAAACCAGCCGGTCTTATCTTTCCTCGTCCTACCAGGTCACCATAGGATTAGCATTGGTTTTAACACTGGACAGCCGAAAAAGGCGACAACTGGGCTGAAATCTGCAAACTCTTCTGTTGGAGCCAAGTTGGAGTTTAAAAGCCAATTACACAGTTCTTTAATACTGACATGGCTTTAGTTTTTATTCATGGATCTGTTTAATGAAATATATTCTCTAGCGAGGCTCGGTTTAATTAAGAAGACCAGCAGGCTGACGTCTTGGCGACTCTGGTATTATATTTAGCAAGTGTGTGATTGTGTGGTAATTAACAGGGTAGAAAAACGGGGCACTTCCTGCTCCAATTTATGAATCGATCGACTTCGCCTTCTGGAAATGTTCCAGTGGTTTTAGAGACCCGGGACGGCCAGTGAACTCAAGCCATGCAATGCTGCGGACACTTCCAAAGTGGGACACTGCTGGAGAGTGTAATCCCAAATAACCAAATGACATTTACTGAGTAATTTGAGAGAACTAAAGATTAAAAGACCACTTTGTTTTTCGAAAAACATTCTATATTTATTAGTAATGCTACATTCTGTTCAAGTCGGAATTCGGAAGTCTAAATATACAGAGTTCAACTGGCAAATGTGCAAAGAAATGTCACTTGAGGTTGAACATAAATACTTGTACACCTGCAGAATAAAAGCTAGCATACAGATCTCCAAAATCTGGACATTATACAACTTCTTTGTTGCCATGGCACTTCCTTATTTGCATTCAAATATGCGCAGAGAACTCATTGCACAGGCTTGATGTCGATGATGGCGAACGCCATTGGTTCTTAAAAGTCGAAATGATTTTTTAGAGCCAAGATAATCAGTGAATAATTACTTTGTGTCTGATCTTAACGCAAAACTATCAGGCAACTTCAAAAGACTTAGAATACAATACCCAAGCCATATGGACTTTCATCATGCCTTTATTGTCATTTTTGGAGCTTGACAATCACCACATGGTCGCTGGTCAACGATGGTCATAACAGTTTACAACAAAAGGAGGACTAATTACAGAATTAAAAATTTGTGGCTTTTCCTCCATCTTTATATTCTTCCTAAACATCACTGAATAAACCAGCCCAAAAGTGAAGTAACAAACACACAGTCACCTCTATCTCTGTGATGTATGTCCTTAGAAAGCATCAATGTCCCATCACAGTAGATCACATTAATTATGGTTGATGCAATCTTATTTTTCCTCAGTGGACTCCGGTTTCTGCAAGGGCTACTTCTGACCTCGCTTGAACAGCGAATAAAAATGTGAATTTGCTGACGGCTGAACCAAAACACGTCTATCTCTGAGGAATGCTCCTTGGCCTTGTGCCCCAGAGAAGCTCTCAAAGTTTGGACACACGTTAGATGGTACATTAATCATAAAAGCTAATATCTTGTTTATAGAGCCTCTGCGGCAGCAAACGCTGTCTGGGATCTTTGCACTTGGGGAGTTGGATTAACTGAATGAAACTCAAGAAGATGAAACATTTGTGCATAAACTTGAAGGACAAAAGAAGGACTTTAATAACTGCAGATAGACAACTAAAAAGAGCACATATCTTGCTAAAAATGTTTGTAAGAAGAACTTCAGTAAACCTCCCTTTACTCAGTTCTCTGAATTAATAAAAACTACTTATTTATGCTTATCATTTAATATTTAGTGTGTTTCCTGAGACAAATAAAATCCCCCAAAGATGTTTCTGACTTCAGGATGAAAATATGGAACATTTGGTCTTTTAAGTTCTTATTTCAGGAAGATTTAATGTATACAGATAAAAAATAAATAAATATAAATAAATAAATAAAATGGTCAAGATCCTGTCTACATCATATGTCACTCCAATCAATCAATTAAAAAATGGAATACAAATAATGTCGAAATGTAAAAAAAAAAAAAAATGAAATGATAATGAAATATGAATCAGGCATATTCTTGACATCTTTTACAGTGTGGTTTTTATATCATACCAGTCACAACATGACCAGCGCCCACCTGTTTCTGACTGATTTCAGATGTCTTAATATAGTGCGCATTCATCCGTTCAGACCAAGACACCACAATCCTTTGCCATCTGATACGAACACAGATCCGTCACATAGCAGCTATTGTACTAAATATATGAGCAATTCAGCCAGCGCCAGTATCAGACTCTCTCTGAAAGAGACGAGACGCCTGAACACAGAATAAAATGATTCATAAATCATCAAACCCACCAAAGCTTGGCTCAATTTGAAGTGTGAGACACCTGGACTTCAGAAACACACTGCGAATACATATGGCTGCTAGTTATTTCTCGGTCTTAAATCCTCTCCATCTCTTTTCTTTTCCACTCAAAGATAAAGCCACGTCACAAACGAGTGGCTCAAGTCAAGACGGGCTCAGCGGCGAGATAAATGCTGATGTCACCTGACCTGAATGGGTTTCTGGGCTGTGCCAGCTTACATTGCAGCAGTGCCTGTGGGTGTAGATGGCATCGAACATTAGGAGTCCAATTTATAGTCTACAGACTGGCAGCTGCAGGTCTGCAGTGCCTGATACTGCTATAGAGGGCATGAGTCGCACCATTGTACTGAATGTTGACCATTTAAATTGTTTTCCAAATGGTACATGTCCAATTAATGATGGAATCTACATGGTATAAACATGATACTGTAACTATAACCTAAATTAAATGACAACACATTACTTTGACAAAGACATTAAATGTTTACAATATGGTACGCCAAAGTACTTCAAAGAATACCATGGTATAAGTTCAAATAACATTGTATAATTATACTACTACTAACTCAAAAACAGGGAAATGCTTTGATATGTATCTCATGGTATTGGGTGATTACCATGGTATTTACATGGTACTCCAAGGAAATGTAAAAAAAAAAAAAAACACTACGGTATCTACATGGTAATATTGTAACTATAACAAAAATTAAATGACAAAACAGTACTTTGATGAAGACATCAAATGTTTACAATATGGTACGCCAAGGTACTTCAAAAAAATAGCATGGTATAAGTTCCAAAAACATTGTATTACTATAGTAAGACCACAAAACAGGGTAATATTTTGATTAAAGTATTGGATGATTATCATGGTATTTACATGGATACTATAGTATCTACATGGTAATATGGTAACAATAACCTAAATTAAATGGCAATACAGCACTTTGACCATGAAATCAAAAGTTTATTATATGGTACGCCAAGGTACTTAAAAAAAAAAATATATCATGGTATAGATTCCAAAAACACTGTTTTACAAAAGTAATTCCAGAAAAACAAGGAAATATTTTGATATATAACAAAATATTGGGTGATTACCATTGTAGTTACTCCAGAAAATGTGAAAAACACTATGGCATCTACAAGATATAAACATGCTAGCGTGAATGGCAATAGAATATTTCAAAATATACAATGAGATCAGAAGTTTACTGTATGGTATGCCAAGGTACTTAAAAAAAAAAAAAATACCATGGTAGAAATTCAAAGGGCATTGTATTACCATAGTAATAGCACAAAAACAGGGTAATACTTTGATATCCATAATAGTATTGCGTGATTACCATGGTATTTACATAGTACTCCAAAAAACTGCAAAAAAACACCATGGTATGGTACTCCTTACGAAATTTAACCATTGTTTTATTATAGTAAAATTCTAGTAACCATTTTTTTGGTGTATTGATTATCATTTGGATAACCACAGTTTTACTACAAATATGATGGTTAAACTATGGTTAGTGTAGCAAAACCATGGTTAATTTGTGGTTATCATGGTTTAACCATGTTTTTTGGTTTCATTTGTAGTAAAACCATGGTTTATTTTTGTAAGGGACAGTAACTATAAACTACAGGTATAAACTACATGTTAATACAGTATTTTGACATACACCATGACATCAATTGTTTATTATGCAGTACTCTAGTGTACTTCAAACAATATCATAGTATAAGTTCATACTCTAATATATATTGGTATTTACTCCAAGGCACTTCTAAAATCGTGGTAGCATGTCCAAGAATATAACAGTACTACATATATAATGCTGTTAAATGGCAATAAAATGCATATACAATGGTAGTTACATGGTAGTCTAAATATATCTGAAAGAATATTACAATATATGTCCATAACAACACAGTAATACAATGGTAATGTCTTTTATACCATGATATTTAGATGGCACTCCAATGTACTTCAGCTATTAACATACTAGGTAACCAGGGACGTGGGAACTATATTGTGAGAGGGGGGGCGGGATTCTTGAGGGGGGGGGGATTTTTTAGTGTAGGCCCTTAAATTATGTCTCCGCTGCGGCTGCGCATACAACATATAACCCTTTCACACGTAAATTTAAAATAATCTGGCTGACCCCCCAGCGTGAGTTTTTCAAGGCGACCGTTATTTAGAATGTGTCACTTTATGGTTTCCATGGTGACGCGTCATTGCTTGTCACGTGACACACCGCAGCAGCAACAGCGCTGAATGAATGATGATCTGCTTAAACTGCTTTTATGTCATTTTTCCTTTTTTATTCAGAATATTCACAAATGTGTTAGCTATGGCATGAAATATCTGATATTCCGATTGTCAAATACATGCAAGTGGAAGTGTATTGTTGTTTAAACACCTTTATAACGATCGCGTTAGTTGAGCTGTATGCGCGATGGGCGCCGCCATGTTAGTTTGTGCGCAGACGCAGTTCAGAGAATCGGATCTGTTGGATTTACAACACGTGAATTCATCCACTTCTCCTGAAATACTTAAAAGTAAGTGGCTGGTGAACTGGGAGAAGAATAGAGTAAACATTAAAGTTACTTACACAATGTGTATCTGATATGAATAAAACGTGTCGAATTATAATGGAAAGGATTATTATTACCTCTTCCATAGACATCAGTGTGTATTTTACAAACTCTAAATGTATTGTTTTTTTAGTACTTATGTGAATTTATATGTCTGAAACCTAAAATAAACAGTATGTGGTTGAAAACACTGAAAAGTTGTGATATATGACAGCTCTGAGCGCGCCTGTCTCTGGCTAAATTCAACATTTGCTTAAAAACAAGAAATTTTATGACACAAAATTTTGAAATGTAGGCTTAAATCAAACACATTTTAATTCAGATTCTGTATATATATATATATATATATATATATATATATATAAAACGGAAAACAAAAACAACGAAAAAAACAGCTGGCTGACCCCTGGGGGGGGGGGGCCTTGTTCCAACGTCTATGTAGGTAACAAAATACTTAAAGAGGGTGAGCAAATAATCAAATGCCATTTGGGTTCAGAGTGAAATGGGGTGTTGAACAGGCAGTTGGCTTAAGCCTGAATCTGTGCTGCTCATTAGACTAAACAAACCTGACCTGTCATTGTTGTGTCTGGTCATCGGTCTGTCTGGACCGGCTTTTGACCAGTACAATCTGTCAGCCGTGGCCTCATGGGCATGACAAGCCATCACACACACAGCGTGCCAAACACAATCAGCGTCCACAACAGCTGCAAAATGTTCTTTTCTCAGTTACATGATGAATCATGCTGAAAATCCTGACTGGACCTGAATACATCAGCTCGGTCTCTAGATAGGGAGGAAAAAGGGGCGTGTGCCGTAATCTGCACTACCAGATCAATAACACAAATATCTGAATGATTTCAATGCTGGGGGACTCTTCATGCTGGGGACGATGACAAGCAAAACACATCCACAAATCAGTAATGGTCATCTCAGAAAATAACAATGCCTTTTTTTCCTCACTCATGGCGACAATGAGAAGTGTTAATGATGATGCATATTGCTCTCAGACACAATACCGAACAGTGTAAATCAAACCTTTTGATTACTGTACCATATTACAAAACTAGCATACTGACATTAATCAGTGACTAGATAATCAATAGGTTGATTTTCATCACACATTAACATTATAACAGGCTATGGATATTTTTAAATACATCATGTCTAAAATACATTAGTTAATAAAACATAATTTGTACAATACTGAATAATGGTACTAATAAAATTTCTTAACATTTTTATAAAAAAATATTTTTTAAAATGGAAAAAAAATAAATAAATAAATCAAACATTTTGTTATATAGTTACTTAAAGCCAACGTTCATACAACACACACACAAAAAAAACTCTACTCACCAAACATCAGGCACTGGAAAGACGCGACTGACATCTTTGCAGCTTTAACCGATCGCAGTGACAAATTATCGCGTCAGTGTTTCAGTTTGTTTGTATGTGCATCACGTGATTTACTGACCTCAGTGTGCGCTACCGACACTGCGCGAGACGAGACGCACTAACACGAATTAATCATCTGAATTAAAAACAAAAGGTCAGTTGATGGGCAGACGAAGCGCAAATCTGTCTATCCTCCGACCGTTTTGTTTTGTGCACAACGGCAGGCGTGACTGCGAGGAAAACTAGACGGCAGGTTTGTCTGCTGCTCTTCTTGCAGTCAATGGATTTGCAGCGATAGATTGAGGATTTTGGAGGGTTTGATTCCTGGCGCAGTGACTGCAAGCGACCCGCTGCAGCGACGCAGGGTCCTAAACGCCGCCGAAATAATTTGTAGCTACAGTATGAAACTAGAATAAACGGCCAGCGATGGAATTCTGACGTCGACCAATCGGAAAACTCCGATTATGATCAACAACGCAAGTTTCACTCAGTGTATAACCAAACAAGATTGTAATTTAGCACACCATAGTTTTTTTTTCTTAGCGGTGTAAAAAAAAAAAAAAAATAATAATAAAAAAAAAAAAAAATATATATATATATATATATATATATATATTTTAAATTTACTGTAAGTATTTTAGGAAAGCTTGCTTTTGAAAAAAAGAAAATAAAGGTAAGCTCAACTGTTTATCCTAAAGTTCTGGCACTTCATTTCTCACAATTCAAACTTTTCTCAGAATTTATAACAAAGTTTTAAACTCATAATTGTGAATTTATATTTCACAATTGTTTTTTCCTCGCAACGTAAACTCAGAATTCTGAGGAAAAAAGTAAATATTGCATGATAAATTTAGGTAAGTCAAATTTGTGACAAGTAAACGTAAAAATTTCAGAAGTGTCAGAATTTCAAATTTCTAACTTGCAACTGCAAGATATGAACTTGCAATTCTAAAGAAAAAAATGTGAAAGTCAATTACCTTTAATATTTTTATTTACGGGTGCAAACAATTTTCTTTAAGTATAGATTATACTACTATAAAAATTCAAAACAGTCAATTACATACACAGTTTAAGATTTATTTTTCAAAACATAACAGTACAAACGTTTTTTTTTTGTTGTTTTTTTTACATCACAAATCTAATAAAATGCCGTACTTCTGCAAAACTGACACTAGAGAAAGTTCAAGAACAACATCATGTCACATGCAGCCAATAAGACTGCAAGAGCCAAGCAGATCACTACAACCGTAACTACTACGGTAACAAGTTCATGAAAGGACCAAAAACAATATTCAATCCATATAACGGCTGGTCCGACAACCTCATGATGG
Organism: Tor tambroides; assembly: GCA_021397915.2. NCBI lineage: Eukaryota > Metazoa > Chordata > Actinopteri > Cypriniformes > Cyprinidae > Tor > Tor tambroides. The sequence goes on from JAFVLL020034322.1 coordinate 9,292, forward strand.
AATATATATATATATACACACAAGTCCAAGAGATTCTACGCAACTCAGTGTGAACAAAGCCAGAACGAATGCCTAGAACTGCTGTACGATGAGCTTTTTCTTGGCGTCGTGGGAGAATTTGTTCGAGCGGAACAAGTCGCTGTCGTACAATGCAGACAGGTTGTGGATGTTAATCTGTCGGGCCTGAGAACAAAAAAGGCAGTGTTACAACACAAATTCGCAAATTACACATGTAACTTAAGTACTTATGGGGACTTTCTGATTTAAGAATCTATTAGCTACCTTGTCCACCAGATCCTTCTCAGGAATCTCGATGGTGTCCTGTTGTGCTCCGTAACGGTTCCGCTGATACGCGACCTGCTCGGAAACCAGCTGCTTCAAGATGAAAAGCAACAGCTCATTGTTGTCTCGTCTGAAGGCCAGATACCGAGCGAACGTCTGTAAAAAAAAATGTAACAAATGCGAGCTTGTTTACCAACTGAATCAGGATCGGAGAGAATCCTTGGAGTCGCAACACTTGCACAGGTAAGTGGAAATGGAAAACCAATCCCAAATCAGTTCGCTCACCTTCCGCATGCTCCTCATCACGCTAAACTTCTGCGTGTCAATGAAGCTTTCTAGCATGACACGGATAGCCATGTTCACGTCATCCTCCAGCACGTAATCCCGCAGATGCATGCGGGCATGTGCCTCGGCCATGCGGATCATGGACTCTATGTGACGCACGGTAATCGGGATACTTCCAGTAGCCTGCGGGACAACATACGATTACTCACTGTCATTTCAGCAATACCTGCATTTTCTGCACTCATTTTGCAAAAAAAATGCAAAATTGTGGAACTCCTCAAACACTTCTTTGGCTTCAAATGCGACTCTTACCATAGACTCTTTTCGAAGGTCGCTGTAAATTCGGGCCACCTTGTCCTGGTCCATCTGATTGAGTTTCGGTCGCACACGCTCTTTGGCATATATGATGTACTTCCTGAGTAGCTCCTGAGGGATGGGCGGGACATCGAAGGTGTTTGGCAGCACTACCTCCTCTAGACCAGCCACGCCCCCTTCTTTGTTGCTTGGGTGATGTTTGATGTGGCTGCCCACCACGAAGCGGGCCAGCATTTCATCCTGAATGGAAGAGAATTATGGGTAAAGCAATTGACAAAGCTTGGACAGTCACTGTTTAAGGGTATGTTTACATGACAACACTGTACTAAAAACAGAAAAGATTGCTTTTTTTTTTTTTAAAGTGCCCCTATTATGCCATTTTTAAGGTTTCTAATATTGTTTTATGAGTCTCTTAAAACAGGTTTACATGCATCCAAGGTCAAAAAACAGTTTAGTTTTCTCAAAAAATAGCTTTAATTTTACCTCATTTCTAAAGGACTCCTAAACGACTCGTGCGAAGCAGTTCAAAGAATCAGTCTCTCTAAACCCCTCCTTCCCGTGAGCACTGGCTGCTGTGATTGGTCAGATGGCGCAGTCCTTTGTGATTGGTCTACCACGTACAGCGCGAATGACAGCCATGGGCGGACATTATGCAAATGTGTTACTTCGTGACATACAGCCGTAACAGAATAAGATTCGAATTCCTAACGACTCGTTTAGGCGATTGCGAGCCGACTCTTTTTTTTGATAGACAATAACTTTATATATCGTGCACTTTCGGCTTCACAACTTTGCAGAAAGTTTATGTTCACATACTGCTACAAGACACACTGCATGAAAGGTAATATTTGAAAAGGCATAATCGGGGCACTTTAAGTTTTACATATAGATGACAAATTTTGTCAAAATGATCCCAGTTCACATGGATCCACGAAAAAGGCTAAAAATGCTGTCTTATGCATGCCAAGCCAGTAGATGGCGATGTCAACTTTGCACATGCCTACGAACTGAACACATAATATGAAAGCGCATGACTTCACTGTTGTCAAAAATTAGCTTTTTGTAGTTTACACAGTTTAGACATTTAGATGATTGTAGTTTAGACAATTACAGTTGTTTTCAAAAACTTGTAAGTTTTTCAGGCCCCCAAAATGCCATTGTCTTGTGAATGAATGGCCAAAACATGTAAAGTTTTGAATTTTTAGTTGAAAACTGTAAAAGATGTCAATGGACTTACCTGCACAGGGTCGACGGTGTCTCTTACAACGCACAGAACGTCAAATCGAGATATGATGGGCTCCGTCAGGTCCACGTTTTCCGAGAACGTGAGAGATGGGTCATAACGTCCACCTTTTAGGAGAAAGAAAACTTTCATAAGAAAAATGATTGCTGCCAAAAACACTGCTGCAACATTTAGTCCGGCAGAAAGTAATTAAGAACATGACTGCATTTTAGATTAACATGCAACTCTTGAAGTGCCGATGGCAAAATTGAAGTTATGACCCTCATTTAGACTTTCATTAAAACGCTCCCAGAACGCACCGATAGGATTGGCGGCAGCGATGACAGTGCAGCGAGCCTGCAGCGATGTGACAATCCCAGCTTTAGAAATGGAGATGCTCTGCTGCTCCATGGCTTCATGGATGCTGGTCCTGTCCTGATCGTTCATCTAAAAAATGAAGAAAAAAACAGGTTCACTTAAGTATTTTCCTAAAAATTGCTGGTCCAATAATTGGTGGAACAGTGCATCAAAAACTTCTTTAAAGCTACAAACTGCTCCCAATTGTAACGTTCACTCACCTTATCAAACTCGTCAATGAGACAGACTCCTCTGTCCGCCAGCACCAAAGCTCCTGCCTCCAGTGTCCACTCTCGACTCACGGGATGACGTTGCACGTAAGCCGTCAGACCCACGGCGGAAGCGCCCTGCCCTGTAGTGAAGACCGCGCGACTCGCAACCTTCTCAACGTACTTTAGGAACTGGGACTTGGCTGTGCCTGGATCTCCACATAGGAGAACGTTAATATCACCACGCACCTTATGCTTGCCACCTGTTGAGGGAGCAAGGAGACAACTGAGCAACTTTGAAGGACTCCAATGCGCAAATTAATAGCTGTGAAAAGAACACAAGGAGGATACCTGGATTCTTGGCTTCTCCGCCAAACAGAGCCAGCGCCAGACCACGTTTGATGTCCTCGTGCCCGTAGATGGAAGGACCAATACTTGCGAAAATCTGTAAGAGGGAAGTTAAGATTAATCTGGAGGACTTTGGGATATACTCCGAAGTTCAAGCTCAAATTGTGATGCGAGACCATCGCTCACCCGTTCTCCAATGCGCTCGTCTTTGGACAGAGCCATGATGGCTTTAACGTCTTCATCGGTGAGCTCCGCCACGGCCACGCCCTCATCCTTACGGGCGATGTGATTGGCCAGGATTACAGTAGCAAAAACAGGGAAGCCGTTAGCCATGTTGAGAGAGCCGTCATAGTTGTTGTGGTAGATTCCTGTGAGCTCCTGCAAAAATAAGCCATTTTGAGAATATATTTAAATATATATCAATGTTATATAGGGGAGAAATATATAATTGCACATATATTTGAAAAATATTTTACTTGAATATTATTTTACATAGATATGTAAACATCTATAATCTATAATATAATTTTCTAGTAATATTCAAGTATTATCTCCAATATTACGTAGTGAAAAAACAAACAAACAAATGCATTTACATGGACATATTTTAGTTGAACATTATTTAATTTAGTTGTAGTGATATATTATAAAAATATGTAGCTGTGGTGGTAGATTCCTGTGAGATCCAGCAAAAATAATACATTTTTCGGAGTGAATATTTTATTTATATTTATATTCAAACATTTACAACAATAAACAATGGAAAAAATGTAAATATACATTTAGAGGAGCATATTTTACTTCAGTATTATTTGAAGTCATAGTTGCTATGTTAGATTCATGTGAGTTCCAACAAAAATAATACTTTTTTGAAGGGTATATTTAATTTAAATATATAATGAAATATTATTTAAAATGTTATACAATAAAAAATAGGATACAAATACACATTTAGGGAAGTGTTTTTTCTTTAAACACTACTTATAAGTTACAGAGTTATAGTGATAGATAACACAAAAGGCTAATTTTAATAACTTAGTTTTAAATATTTACAGGTCCAAATTTCGGGGCATATTTTATTTACATATTTAATCAAATATTTCTCAATATTGCCAATTTTTGTTTAATTTTACAGAATATATAATCTTTTATTTAGGTTTTAAGACACAAATAAACAAATTTAATGGCTAAAAAGGTTTTGAAGTCGACAATTAACAGTGAACTTCATCCAAAGCTTCATCTTAGGACACCAAACTGTTGCCTGTGATAAATCAGTGCAGTTCAAGCTTCATTAAAGGAGATTTAATAAATATTGTAGTTATCAGGGTCTGTCGACTCACAATCTCATCTCCTGGTTTGCAGGTGTCCACCAAATCGGCCAGCAGGATGGCATCTTTGGAGCGAGGCAGGCGGCCTGCCGCGACTTTGCCAGGACTCTCTTGAATGGTGATACGCTGGTAGTTCTGGTACACAGTCTGTGAAAGGCAAGATCCTTAGTTAACATCAGTAGAAAAAAGAAACAGCAACTTTCTGCTGCTATGGCAACTAATGGCAAAAATGAGATGGCAAAAGCTGGTCTCTTAAAAGCACATTTACATAAGCAGCTAAGCAAGGAAGCAAAGACAATTTTCTTCAAACATGTATTAGCTTCTTATTAAATGAGCCAGATTAGAGGTTGATAAATCACCAACTGCTAAATTCTGTTTGGATCAGATAAAAATATAGATGAATCTCTCAAAAATGGTTAAAAAAAAAATTAAATCCACCACTTTCTTTAAAGATTTTAAGATTCACCCAAATACATTATACTTTCAATTGCAAATCGCACAGAAATGTTTTCCTCACACACCTGCTCCATGTTGATCTCGAATGGACCGAGCGACTGACACTCGGGACAGGAGCCCGGCTTAACCTCCTGGTTCTGGGACTGAAAGAAGGGTCCCAAGATGAAGTTACACTTGTTACAGTTGTATTTCACCATACCGAGCTGAGGCAGAACTCCAGTGCAGCTGGTCACAACACCGCTGGTGCGAATAAGCTGGTTCAGGTGAAGCTGCCTGGAGAAAAAAATAAAAATTAAATAAATAAAATTGCAAATAAATAATATACATTATTTTTTTTTAATTATTCATTTAATTTACTTTATTTTTAATATTTAATATTATTTATTTATTTATTTATTTTTTCAGAAAGACCCAAAATAGGAGTGCATTACAAGTCTAAAATGTATTAGGAAAAAAATTAAAATAAGTGGAGTTGTTCGTACCGGAGCGATCGAAGTTCTTCCACCAGCGGCAGGTTGCCGATGCGGACGTGGATTTCGTGTGCGATTCTGTCGTATTTGGGGTACATGGCCAGCACCACCTCTTTGGCGGCTTCATCAAAGATCTTCAGCATCTCAGCAGGAGCCTCCGGCAGAAAATACGCCAGCACATGCTCCCTAGATGCCAGTTCTTCATAGTTTACCAGCAAACTCTCCTTATTTTCTGTAAGAAATCACAAAATATCAAGTCAAATCACCACTCCTGGGCTATATAATAAGGTTTCTCTAGAAGACTGTCAGCCACCCACCTTTGCACATGTCACTGATGCGCTCTTTGAACACATTGTGTCCGTGCTCATCCACGTGTGTGCGCAGGAAGTTCTTGAAGCGGTGGTAGATTTCCAAACGCGGGGCGGCCATTGAAACCCACTCCCTGACTGTGTGGCCCTTCATGTCCTCCAGGTTCTCAATGCTTTCAATCATCTCTTCATCCTCGCCATCCATCGCGACGCCCTCGGCTGCCCTCTCTGCAAGAACCCGCTGCCTCTTTGTGGGTCGTTTGTCATCCTCGTCTTCACTGTCTGTCCATCACAAAACCACAAACAGGTTTGGATTACAGCTTAATGGATTTTGTTACTTTAGTGGTTTGCGATATGATTATTTTTCAATGACTGAAACACCCACCGTAAAGAAGCCCGCGTCCGATGCGGCCCATACCAAGGCCCTGTTCTCTGTCGCGCCGTCTCATGGCCGCTTCTGCTTCCGCTCGAGCGCTGGGAGACAGTTCACTGAGGTCTTCATCCTCATCCAGACCTTCAGCTTCATAACGGTCCAGTTCTGGGATGGCGCGGTAGTCTCTGTGAAAATTACAGTAAAAATGTCAGCTTGTTAGTTGTTTCCATCCAAAGTTACGAATTTAACTATAGGGAAATTGGTTTATTGCATAAAACATTTAAGAAAGCACCATTTTTTCCCCCCATGAATTCAAGACAACAAAACTGTCACATCCTGGGAAATCAGCACAAAGAATTAATAATAACAATAAAAGTTGCTGCAATTGAGGAAGCCATTGTGGCTCATAATAAATGACTTGCATGTAATTAATTACATGCAACTACAGACTACATGATATTATAAGCACTGTCATGTTATCTTAAAGGGATAGTTCACCCAAAAATGAAAATTCTATCATTAATTACTCACCCTCATGTCGTTTCAAACCCGTAAGAGCTTCATTCATCTTCGGAACACAAATTATTCAAAAAGATATTTTTGTTGAAATCCGAGAGCACTTTGACCCTCCCATTGACAGCAAGGGTACTACCACGTTCAAGGCACAGACGAAAATGTGGAATAAAGTCATTATTTTTGTTTTGTTTGCGCAAAAAAAGTATTCTCATAGCTTCGTAACATTACAATTGAACCACTGATGTCACATGGACTACTTTGTCGATCACCTTGGTACTTTTCTGTGCTTTGATCGTGGTAGTTCCCTTGCTGTTTATGAGAGGGTCAAAGAGCTCTCGGGTCTCATCAAAAATATCTTAATTTGTGTTCTGAAGATGAACGAAGGTCTTGCGGGTTTGGAACGACATGAGGGTGAACAATTAATGCCAGAATTTTCATTTTTGGGTGAAATATCCTTTTTAGTTCGGATGCCTGATGTTTGGAAACGCAATTGTGCGTTTTTTTATGCAATATCCCAAAATTATCATTCAAATATTTGGATGTAAACATATTGGTTCATAAAGTGGTCACTGTTTATATCACTGCATCAGAATATAAAAACTTTTTTAGGCACAGATATAGTTGCTAGCCTACATACTGTAATTTCTGTATTTTTTGGAGATGAAATATGTGACCCTGGACCACAAAACCAGTCTTAAGTACCACAGATATATTTGTAGCAATAGCCAAAAATAGATTGTATGGGTCAAAATTATCGATTTTTTTTTAATGCCAAAAATCATTAGGATATTAAGTAAAGATGATGTTCCATGAAGATATTTACTAAATTTCCTACTGTAAATATTTCAAAACTTATTTTTTGATTAGTAATATGCATTGCTAAGAACTTCATTTGGACAAATTTATAGGCAATTTTCTCAATATTTTGATATTTTTGCACCCTCAGATTCCAGATTTTCAAATAGTTGTATCTCGGCCAAATATTGTCCTATCCTAACAAACCATACATCAATGGAAAGCTTATTTATTCAGATGATGTATAAATCTCAATTTAAAAAAAATTGACCCTTATGACTGGTTTTGTGGTCCAGGGTCACATATGACCTGGACATGTTCTTGACAGGTTTCATGAGGTTCCTAATACAATAAACACCCCCTCTCACCTCTCCATCCCATCTCCAATCAGCTCCTCTCCGTCTCCATCCTCCTCATCATGAATATTGTCTCCCAGAAGCCCCTCAGACTCATCCTCAAACGGGGGCAGGTCTCTGCCAGGGCTGGAAGTCAGGTCACCCCGCCGCGAGCCACGACTGGGGCTGGTGGCCATGTGAAACGACTCTGACGAATCCTGTTTTGGAGCAAAAAGAATGTCAGTGTTGTATAAAACTAAAATCTTTACACTAGAACTTAAGGATAAAGACTACATGTGGAAAATGCACGCAACATACGTGTATCTAGATCAGGCTGAGGTAATAATACTGAAACTAACTAAATCTCATTACTTCTGAAAAACAGACCTGTCATTACCTTAAATACTGAAGCTCTACTATCATATCATTTAAGAAATGTTAGTTAACTTGTAACAACTGTTGAACCACAACAAAGAAACTAGTTTTACCCACGTGAGACCTTTCAGACTGACTTAACTCGTCAACAGACAATATTCATAATATATTTATATGAATATATGACATACGCCAGTTTTTGTGAAATTAAAAGCAAACATTTCCGTCATATTTATATAATTCTTTTTAAAAAAAATTACTAATAGATGAAATTATTTGACAGTTACGTTTAACACACACACACAGAGAGAATTCGAATTAAAATCACAATGTATGTATAAATATGAATGCGTATTTATTGAACAATGTTTATTGTATTGAGTTTATTGTAATATCTCGATCATTACATTTCAACTAGGATTACTACACAATCCTACCAGACAAGCCAAGCACACTTTGCCTAATTTCGAACACGTTTGCAAACTTATAAAACTTTAAAACATATTCAAGCTCAATTTAAACGACTTATTTCCATATACATAGACATTATACCCAAATACACTCACCGCCATCTTCTCACGTCCGTCCTATGCAGCAACTCGACTGTAGACTAGTTTTTCCCGGGAAGACTGATTTTTCGCGCGAAATACTTCACGTGACCACAAAGCGCGCGAAGCGCTATGAATATGTATTGGGGAAGCGAGTCTGAGCATTGTGATTGGTTCTTTTGCAACCACGTCGCTCTGAACTGAATGTTCATTGGTTTGACGTGTGAAAAGGGGCGGAGTGTTAGGATTGATAGAAAAACTAGAAAAAGCACCAGACTACAGAGTGAAAGTTCGCATTTTGTCTTAAATAAAAGTGAGAAGTTGGATCTACAGTAAAGGGTCACATAAGTGCCAAACTATGTGTGTCCTCTTTTGTTATTTTAGTCCACAGCTCTTTAAGTTTATAATAAAATGAACTTTTTGTTTTTTTACATTTTCTAAAGAAAACATGAGTGGTGTTTCTATGTGGAAAGAATTTCATTTAAATTCTTTAAAAATTAAGTACAGTGTGTTATTATCTTAGTAAGAAGTAAGAATTAAAAGAACACGAATGTACATGCAACATAGATACTTAGTATTCACAATATTTAATCAATCTTTTACAACCTTGGACAATAATTGCACTCTTCAGTTACATTATTCTCTAGTGTATTAATTGGCCCCTAAAATGCACATTGTCTGCATATTTTTCAAGTACCTCTCAACAGTGTGTACAGAACTGGAACAGTCACAGCAAAGGCAGCACATGTCAGGACTGTATTGTATAGACTTGTTTTGTTGATCTGTGCCTCCAGTCTTTTCTCTGTTTGACCGAGGCCTTGAACGACTGTCTCTGTATCGCATACAAAGAGCTGCGTGTCTCGAGTTTGGATGACTGGCTTCTCCACGGGACGGGACTGTAGTGTCGTCTTGACCGCCTGCAGCTCGGTCTCAACCTTCCCGAAGTTCTCCTCCAGCTGGTCCAGATGTGGTTTAAGGCTTTCAATGAGCCCCTGGGCTCTTTTGTTGTGCTGGAGAATCTCTCGGATTGCTTCTTCTGAGGCACTGGATGCTGGGACAATGGCAGCCGCTGGCGGGACAAACGCTGGTTTGACTGTTTTCACATCTACTCTGCCTTTCAAAGCTGCCCGGAGTGAGTCGATGAGGTTGCCGAGTTCTTCTTGTTGCATTTTGTGCATGCTGGCTTGGACCTTGATGGCTTCCTGAAGACTCACCGGTCCCTTCTGGGCCTCCAGCAACAAGCTCTTGAGTTCCTGCAAACGTACCCGGTTTATATAAGTGGAGCCCATTACGCCGATGACGGCGCCCAATACCGAACCAATAACGGACCAGTTTTTGGTACGTTCGGCCCTGGTCCTTTCTTTCTCGTGGCTTTCTCGCACACCAGCAGAGAAGAGCTCAAACTTTTCTCGCTCACCTTCTTCGGCATTCTCATAGGCCGTTCTGAGACGCCGTTCTTCCTGTAAACAATAAAAACGTTAAAGGGAAGGTGCGATTGTGCAATCCATATATGTACATTACATGGGCGTTTCCTCCGAGGAGGCAAGGGAGGTAGTGTCTCCTCAAAATACATGATAAGAAGAAAAATTATAGTATAAAACAATGGCAATATTACAAAATATATCATTAAAAAGTGTATAAATCAGTTGTTTTACTAAAGAAACACTGTCAAACAGCGACACCAGCAGGAAAAGTTTCAGCGGGAGTCAGCGTCTGTCATGCCTCCCCTGAGCCCATAGAGTTTTACCAGACCCCCTAAAAGTGCGGTGACTTTGTTGGGGAGTAATTGAGAATGAATGGGGGAAAGTCACGCGAGAGGAGGCAATGCCTCCATCACGATATGTTTGGATATGACTGGTTATGATCGGCTGATTGGTTCATGCGATAAATCATGCCTCGTGTTCACGTTCGTGAATCAGTCTGAATAAACAATATAATGGCGTTAATGGGAAGACTAAATTAAAAAAGTAAGTAAACAACTCACACACTTAGATATAACCATTTTGTTACATCAAAATAGGACTTGAAATGGCTTGAAAACATGATCTGTGACTTTTTAGTGAATAATCAGCTTGGTGAAATTTAAAGTAAATCTCTGTCTGTGACCAATATTTACAGAGCTTTGATGACTGATGATCCAGAAAAAAAAGAAGATAAAAATAGATAAAAGTTCATTATTAAAAAGAATAGCTGAACATAAGTAATAAAATACATTGTTTAAATTATTACTACCCTGAGTTATTACAAACAGTAAAGTTTCCGCTGGCAGATAAAAGGACGCTGAAAAGAGTGAAGAGAGACCACTTTTTGCTCCCTGTTTTTGCTGTCATTTTTGCTCGTTTTTTGACTTGCTTTGTTTGATATTGGTTTGTTGGAGTCCTTTTTGTTTTGGTTCTGACATTTTTGATCCTTAACACCTTTTGACTTGTCATTTCGTTTGGTTACTTTGTTACATCGATGGCGTTGCTCTTTGAGCTTTGATGAGCTTACGCTCTATGACGTTTACTCTTTACTCAAGAGGAAGGTGGATAGGGAAGATGTCGTGCGACTTCCATTGCGCAACATTTAGGTAACTCTGTGTATAGAAACCCCAGGTAAGAGGTGAACGCCATCCCCTGTATGTTTTGTTTTATTAGTTGAGAGTAGGTAAGTATACGGCGCTTGGCGCTGAAGACTTTTTTTTTCTTTTCTTAATTTAGTTAGGTTAGAGGTTTAAATAAGGTAGAACTGGTTTTGTTTCTTTCTTTCTTTTGGCGTCACTAGCGTCCCCTTTCTCTTGGGTTGATTTGTTTAGTTTCTTTTCTTTTTTCTTTGTTGTAAATATTTGTACATATTGGTTGTCTCTTTAAGTGACTTATATTTTTGTAAATACACTTTAGTTATTTGGATTCTTTTCACTTTGTATAATAAATCACTTTCGTTGGCAGTTTGTTCTTGCATTGTTTCTTGCCGCCTCCATCATATTACAGATTTGCCACAATCTCAATGTTACTCCTTTTCCCCTAGATAATCTTAAAAGGGTCGTAACATTTTGGAATAAATGTAAACTGCTTAAAAACACTAACTTGATGAGATTCATACTTGGCTTTAATAAATAGAATATTGATTACGTTGTTGATGTAAAAACAAAATAGATTTTTTTTTTCTGATAGTGTAATGTGTATTTAACGAAGAAAATGTGACTGGGACATTAATATATATTTGATTAGAAAAAAAAAAAAAAACTTTGAGGACTTTGCCTCCTCATTTCCGAACACCACCGTACGCCACTGGTACATTGCTATGTTCACCTCACCTGCAGTAACTTATGTTCCAGTGTAGCTAACTCTAAGTAATGTGCCTCTTCACGAGACACGCGGTCCAAACGGTCCCTCACTTCCTTCAGCCGAACTTGGAGAGCCTCCAGGCTGGCATGAGCTTCTCTGACGATTCCTCTGGCGACCATGAAGGCCTTTTCACCCTATCCGCAAAATGTGATTCAGATTGTAAGGACATTTAAATTAATCCAATAGCAAATATGTACATGCACTACTTTTTGTCAATTGTAATGAATCCAAAATTAATTTTTGAATCTGATTGAGAAGATAGTTGGTTTGGAGTGTTCGCATGCATAATATTTTCCAATTAACTGAATTATTTCAGGTCTACACCACCACTTCCAATCCAATTGAAATTTAATCTGGATCGCTCTCATCAAGATTTTTAATCCGATTGAACCATCAATCCAATACTAATGGAGTATTTGGTTGCATGTAAACGTAGGCAATCAAAGATGCATCTTTCATGGTTTGTTTGTCATATGTTACCTCTGTGACCTTGGACTGAGCATCTCGGACTTCATTAAGCCCGACAAACTCCTCATATCGCTCCCACCAGTAGTTGACGCTCACTGTTGCAGTTTTCACCACATTTCGTCCCCACTGCCTTCCCAGATCTCCTGCGTATGTTAACACAGATGCTGTGCGCTCTTTAACGGAGGTGATTTTATTCGGCTCATCTTTCGGACTTTGCTGCTGGGTGCAATAAGTTCTGTGGAGGTTCCACTGGACCGGGCCGGACACCTGGTGTCGGTAGAGACATGTGGAGACATAGCTGCTCGGAAATACAGTGTTCCCTCTGAACCTCATTGAAGAGCCTCATATGTGGAGTCAACAAATGTCAAATACGCAACCTGTAAACATACAAAAATGTATGGACTTCATGAGATGATTCATAAAGTGGCAGTGACATTTTAAAATAAAGATGATGCCAAAGTTGATAAATCTAATTTTGTTAAGGCTACAAGAACAGATAAAAACATGTATTGTGAGTAAATACTTAATATAGATAGGTAAACAATTAAAAAAAAAATTATACTAAATAGACAATTTACTTATAATTACTTTCGGATTCAGTTTCTATTTTTGAAAGTCAGCAACACAACATAAAATAAAGTTGTCCATGTTGGTTATTCACAAGTGAATTACACAAAAATAATATGTTCAAAGTAAAAATGACAGTGATTTTGTTGTTATAAGGGTTGGTCCTGAAACTGTTATAAAAACATTTAAACTGATTTGGATTCCCCGATGAATGAACCGACTAATGTCGGCAATAAATGTTTACATTTCTAACTGAAATCATTTCAGGACATAAACCAACAAAACTCATACCAGTGATTCTCCGTTTCGTGACGTTTCTGCTCACTAATTTCTCATGTTTACAGACTGTATAGTATATTAAATATAAGGCTAAATTCCTGAAATGTCATCCTGCGGCATGAGCGCATTTCTTTCAGGCACTAGCTGCTGCTCTTGTGGATAAATTCTTTTTTTACGATTCAATTGAACCGATTCGCAAATCATTTTTAAGTCACTTGACTATAAGATTCTTTTTATTGCATTAACCAATAATTTAAAACAAACTACAGTGTGGATATTTAAAGATCTGGAATGAAACTGTGAGGCTGACATATTGGAATCATAAACAACGCAACATCTGACATAATCGAATATTCAAGGAATTCTGCGACTCAAATGAATCAACTCAGCATTTGAACCAGTTAATTTACGCTAACGAACGAACGAACCGATTCGCTGAAATGAATCAGGCATTTGACGGGAAAAACTACATCCGGGTAACCACTGGGGTCCTGACAGCGCGGAAAAAAGCATTAGCTAAATAATCTGAGCAGCATGTCTGGAAGAGAAGGTAAAAACTAAATAAAATATGCTAAACATGACCGTTTCATCGTCGTGCGAAATAAAAACGCGATGAAATTTCGACTGTAAAGTTGCTGATTATTCATTTCTAACAGTTATATTTACGATGCTATCTGCATTAGCTGTATTAACACATTTCATGTTTTAATAAATGGGTTCGCTCGGGTGTCTCTATAATAAAAATATTTTAAATCCATTTCTTAATTTTAATAAATGTGTCTATTAAAAGTGTATTTTATTAGTTATTTATCTTACAATGGTATCACAATATTTATGCAGGAGGTAAAAAGAAACCCCTCAAAGCTCCCAAGAAGCAGTCTAAGGAGATGGACGATGTAAGTTTCTGTTGAAGTGCTTATACATAATCACTAAAATTATGAGGACAGATAAGCTGCTTAATGTGAAGTAATGACTAGAGAACATCATTTTTTTTTAATGCTTTAATCGTCTGCACCCATTCCTACAGGAGGACATGGCTTTCAAACAGAAGCAAAAAGAGGACCAGAAAGCAATGGAACAGTTGAAATCCAAGGCTGCTGGAAAAGGACCTTTAAGTAAGAGACACCATACATTCTTTCTATATATATTTAAAGCTTTTCTTTTGTCAGCTAAATGTTTTGTTTTCTTTCTGTAGCTGGAGGAGGAATCAAGAAGTCTGGGAAGAAATGAATGTGTTTTATTGTATATTTGTTTGCCGTTCAAACCACCAACTTATGATTTGGGTCCACAGTGGCAAAGTAAAATTATGTTTTTATTTTTAGTTACTTTATATTGCTCTTGTAAAGAAAACGTTAAGGAATAAAGTTTGTAATGACTGTAAATTTCGATTTCAGATGTGTAATGTCTTTGATTGTGAAACATTCAAATGACATTCAAATCTCACTCCAAAACAACTGTACAGGATCCGAACATTTCAAGCAAATTCAGTCTCATTTAAACAACGCCAGAAGTGTTTGTACAAGCTTATCCATCTGATCTTCGGAGTCACACTTTTCTTGTCCACTAATGTTCCATCTTACAATATCTTCTTTATTGAACCTAAAAAAAAGTGTCATTGTTTCTTTTCGTCATGAGTTTTTAGTAATTTTGCTGCTGTTCTTTTGTCTTACCTTTGTTTAAGCTGATTTTTGAATCAGCTTCACCTGTACTGGATAGTGGTCACTCACTTTCATTGCCTGTGAAGAAGTTATACCTGTGCTTTAGTAAAATGCTGATCAAGCCCTCTCCAAACATAATATTCTGTAAGCTAAATGAATAACTCATGTCTTCATGGTAAGTGTGATTAAAAAG
Source organism: Tor tambroides (assembly GCA_021397915.2). NCBI lineage: Eukaryota > Metazoa > Chordata > Actinopteri > Cypriniformes > Cyprinidae > Tor > Tor tambroides. The sequence continues at coordinate 24,305 of JAFVLL020034322.1, forward strand.
CAATGGATTAATTTAAAATAAAATTGATTCTTGTTTACATCTTCGTCTGTCAGTTTGTAGGCCTTCTGGAAGTTGAATGATTTCACAGAATTTGGAACAACAGCATTCAGCATATCGTCTCCATATACCACAATCCTGTGAAAGAATGTGTGTCACATTAATGAGAGTGACATCAAATCAAATTCATTAGTTTGTGCAGTGTGATTATTTACCGATCGTAAGTATGTTTATTGTTGTTGCTGGCTGTGATGATGAACTAATGGAAGTTTCTCCCCCAGATTATGATTTTTTTCTTGGCTGCCTCAGACACATACACTATATTGCCAAAAGTATTGGGTCACCCCCTTCTAATGAACAGGTTTGACTACTTTAGTAATTTCTATGAATACAAATCTTAATGTTAAAGCATATAATGATATTCTAGGAAATTGTGTGCTTCTAATATTATAGCAACAGTTTGGACAGGACCCTTTTCTATTCTAACATGACAATGCCTCTGTGTATAAGACAAGGTTCAAAAAGAAAATGATTGATTCAGTCAGTGTAGAAGAACTTGACTGGTCTGCATAAAACCAAGTCCTAATCCCAGTTGAACACTGGCTCTGGTGTGACTGTAAATGAAGACCTTGAGCCAAAAACTCATCACCAAACACCAGTGACTTGTACATATGGGTTCAGTCATTTTAGACACTTCCAAAACTGTTGCAACAGAGATGGAAATACAATTTTTAAATACATGAATTAAGTTCCCATCGTTGTTGCCACAGATTTGGAAGTGCATTTTTCTGTTCTAAAGAAGTGGGTGTCCCAATACTTTTGTCTATATAGTGTATGTACAAGTCATTGGTGTTAGGTGATGAGTTTTTGGCTCAAGGTCTGCATTTACAGTCACACCAGAGCCAGTGTTCAACTGGGATTAGGACTTGGTTTTATGCAGACCAGTCAAGTTCTTCTACACTGACTGAATCAATCATTTTCTTTTTGAACCTTGTCTTATACACAGAGGCATCGTCATGTTAGAATAGAAAAGGGTCCTGTCCAAACTGTTGCTATAATATTAGAAGCACACAATTTCCTAGAATATCATTATATGCTTTAACATTAAGATTTGTACTCATAGAAATTACTAAAGTAGTCAAACCTGTTCATTAGAAGGGGGCGACCCAATACTTTTGGCTATATAGTGTATGTGCCATCTGTGTTGAAGTCCCCCAAAATCATGATGTTCTGTATCGATAAGTATATAAAAAATGTATTGTATCAACTATTTTTAGAACAAATAATTCTGGCATTGGATGCAGATTGGTCAAAAAAGTGTTCTGGCTCTTCTGAATTCCACAATACACGTCAAGACTAAATCTAACAGAATGATGACATTTAATAAACATTCTATAAACTTAAATGTATTATATTGTAACCATTTTTTTAAAGGAATAATGCATGGTTTCTAGTATCTTATTACTTTTTAAATTGTATATTGGAGAGTTTGGAGCCAAAGATGAAATCAATAAGTGAAAATATATCATGAATGTGGCTGTCTGGTTTTACTTTAGTCTTCCATTTCTTCTTGACAGCTGTAAACGCCATACAGTTCGTCAAGTTCCTTCACTGCATCCTTGGGATTTGTGTGGACTGGTATCAGCACCAAATCTTCCAACACTGTTGAGATGAGTATAATTAATAAATATTTCAACAACTTGTGTCCACATACACACTCTCTGTTAGAGTTGAGCCACTGACATTTGTTTTGAATGTCAGTTGCATAAATTGGGAATAAGGTTATTACACAAATCAATGATTAGGGAAAAAAACAAACTGATTTTTATAATTTACTTGAAGCTTGAATTCATAGTCAGCTGCAAGGTCTGGGGCCATTGAAAATGTTGAAAATATCTACTATACTGAGCCAAAATAACATAATTCACATATAATTTGTTTCACTAAGATAATACACAATGCCATACTTTACCTGTTGTATGACATCTGAATCTCAGAACATATGGTTCTCTGGCAAAAGCATCTTTATCTCCAGGCTGATTGTCTTCATATTGGTAATACCCAACCCAATCCATCACTTTTTCCCTTTATGTTGAAAATAGATTTTTCAAATTATATATATAAAATATATATCAAATTATATATTTTTTTCAAAGGAGACATTTCATACTTGAATTTTATTATTCAGATGCAAAAACCTTTAAGTCTGTCTGAGATGTTTCTTTCAAATAAGCTTTTTATCAAGTTCCTAATACCACTGGAGATTTTTGAAAGTAAGGCATTCAGTAACTGACTGACTATTAATCTTTTCTTTGCCATTAAAATGAAATTACTGAACATAAACAGGAGGCCTGATAAAAATGCTCATTTAAAAGAAAAAAATCTCAGACGGATTTAGAAGTTTTTACATCTGAAGTCGTCATTCATATCAATATGTATATAGCCTACTGTATGTATATGCATATATGTAAATGTGTTCATCTCTCTGACATCAGATAATTGCAGACATTTTGCAACTTAAAAATTACCTTTAAAGGAACATAAACTGTTCTTTGTATTGTCCTCTTCCCAGGCGTGTGCTGATCACCATTTTGTAATTAATTGTACTGTAGAACCTGTCAAAGAGCAGTCAGCCATGGTTACTATTTTGTTTTGTAATAACGTTTTTCACTGAAAAACACATTTGGTTGACTTACTGATTCAGCTCTCTGAGAAACGTTTCAACGGCCCTTTCTCTTAAATCCACCACCTCAAGAATAACGATGATGTCATAGCGTGACACTACCTGAAGATTCCCGCACCAATCGATTAGTCAATTTTCTTTTCCCAAATTTCTGAACATTAAAAGAAGCGACCTTCATGATGTCTGACAAACATGAAATTAGGAGAGGATAGTGAATTAGATAAGGCAACAAGCCAATAAATTAATGTTTCTGAAATGTTTGCTTGTTTGAATGTTTTTGATAAAACGCATGCTTAATAACACCAATACAAACTTGAATACAACCACCCATATAGAATCATGAATATTTACATAAATAGTTAGTAATAGCCTAGGCCTACATGCATCTTCAGAACAAAGGTGTTCACAATGGTCTACAGTAAAGTTCCTTCAACTCATTTCTATACCTGCATTTCTGGCCATGCCTACTGTCGTCATGACATTTGCACATGCATGAATCATGCAGCTGTCAACAAATACAGTGAAACATCCATGCTATATTTTCTTTGAAAGCTGTTGCTATCACTACATTCTTTTTAAAGCTGCAGTCCTTAGGTTTTGCCTCTTTGTCGTCATCTCTATTTGAAAATCTGGAATTGCAGCTGTTTGCAGAATTGTCTTCCTTGCGTGGGTTGTGCTCCGGCACGGCTCCAGCGCCGATGAATCTAATGTTTTGAAGAGTGTGTGTAGCAGTCAGTCACTGCACCGGTGTGGATATGTACTTCGCAATCACAGATTCTAGCCTGAGTCTTGGAATATATAACCCAAATAAGAATTTTCACCGGATATTGCCATCTGAACAAGTAAGTAACAAGTCTGCCACGTTTGTTCTGACCAACTGAGGAAAAAAGCATCACCATAAATCATTCTAACAATGGTGATTTAATCTAAAGATCGGTTAGCTCATATTTCATTTAACCATGAAAATAATTATTATTGTTATACTTTATTCTCAAATTAGTAATGTTAACAACATCAGCATTGCGTGACTATGAGTAGGCATATAGTGTGAATTAGTGTTTCTGTACAGTCTAATATAATTGTCATGCCATTCGAATTTCATGTTAAGAAATTCTTTTAACCCAAAAAGCAAATTATGCTCCCTTCGAAATGGTTTTCTTTAAAATACAAATCTTGTGTAGTCCCAGGCTATCTGTAATCAGAAGTATGTTGCCATGCTCGAATTTCCCACGAAAACCTACCCGTACCACTCAAATTAGAAAAGGGTTTTATAAGATAACTGCTGTGAATCGGGCTAAAGTAAGGCGATAGTTTTAACACTG
>JAFVLL020034322.1:28401-43275 GCA_021397915.2 Tor tambroides
CACCAGTGTGTGAGTGAGTGAGTGAGTGTGTGTGTGTGTGTGTGTGTGTGTGAGTGTGTTTAATGTCTGAGAGCTGCAGGTTAAACACACTCAACCAGAAGCTTTTGTGAGTCACTAATGCAGCTTCTCAATCAGGGGTCCGGGGTCCACTAGGGGCCTCGAGATGACTTAAAACAAGACAAAACAAGCTTAAAAATAAGCTAAAACAACTAAAAATAACATGTTTAAATCACCTTCTCAACAGCTGTTGTTTTTCATTGAAAAACCACGATTCACAGCCTTGGAAAATCAGCATAAATGAGGACGTTTGATTTCAAAAGAATGATTTCTAGACCTAGAAAAGTCATGGAAATTAAAAAAAAATACAACAGATTGCGCTCTTAAAATTCTGAGATCTTACAATGTACAGAAACTATAAGCATCCATAGACTAAAATAAGTTTTGTTTTGTAGGAAACTTATTATTAGACTACTTGGGATCATAATTAGTTTCTTATTCTTATTTATAGTTTTAATTTCAGATATAATATTAAACAAAATATATACTGTATTGTATACATAACATTACAAGCATTATTTTTCTTTTACAAAAGCAAGAGTAGTAAAAGAGAGATAAGAAAAAAAACATGCAACTCAGAAATCCTCTATTTAGCTGTAATAATCATTTATATAAAATCATTGCAACTAATTTACAATAAGAGAAGGTAAAGGCTCCCGACAAGAGCCCCAAATCTTTTAGAAAGATTTCTGTGATTTCCTAACGTTGAAGAGGATTTTCTCAGGGGTGCAGTACGAAATGAGCTCCTTCATCCAATGTTTTCTAGATGGAGAACGAGTTGACTTCCAGTTCACTTATCCCAGCCAAAAAGTGTGTAAAAAGTACTTTTTATGATGAGACAAATCTAATAATTCAGTATCCTCTAATATCCAAATTATCATAACTGATTGGGATTCCTATCAACCTTTGAAGATATATCAATTATATATTTTCAAAAATCATTCAATACAGGACAATTCCAAAGCATATGAAGTAAACTGCCTTCAGATGTTTACACCTTTGACATTTTGAAGAAATGTCAGTATTTAAACCGCTGATCTAATGTCTTGATCTAAACTTACTGTAACTTCAGTCAAACACACACACACACACACACCTTTTTCAGAGAGAAAACGGCTCCACACGTCACGTCACTTAAACAGAATTTATTTGTTGATTTTCACAGAGATACTGAACTCTTGGCAGCACATTCATGACATGAAGATGCACGTCTGGACAGATTCTCATGAGTCAAACGCCTCTCAAACACACAGATCCTGCTGAACGTGTTTCCACCGGTGTAAAATCACTCGGTTCAGAGGACGTTCAGCACTGCTTTGACTAGTAAAGGCTTGATAATAAAGACACACTCTCTTAAAAACACTTGTATGGATCAATAAATCTCATCATAAATCATAATCATCTGCAAAATAGACCTGCCCTGAAGAGCAACTGTATATAGAAAACAATCAAATACAAAGATAAACACACTTACAGACACAGTGATGAATAGTTACACAGTTTCTGTATAAATTATGATAATTATAATAAGTCCTGTGTCTCTACAGTAACAGATGTAGAGTGTAGAAGTCTGGAGTGAATTTTACTGTAGTTCTGATCCTGAAAGTCATTCCCCGTGAGATCAGAACCAGACAATCATCGGTGTGCGAAACGAATGCAAACACATGAGTAGCTTTCAGTCCAAATGCGCCTCGCAACTTTGGTAAACGTAAACATTCAGACGTGAAAGCTCCACGTCCATTTGGCCTGAGCGAAAACAAGCAACAACACCACCTCCATAGACCAGCTATACTCAAATAAATACACAGATCGTCTCATGTACAGAGGTTTCTACCGAAACGCTCAAAATATACAGGAATATCAGCAAAAACACAAGCGGTTACCAATCGATAATAAAGCGAAATCAAAGTTCAGAGTGATTGTTAATAATGCTCAGTCTCTCCGTTAGAAAGGCCACCTGATGTAGGGTTGGGAATCGAAAATCAATTCCAATTCCAGAATCACTTACTTGTTGTAAAATTACAATTTCAGTTCCGTCATCGATTCCTGTGCGCGCATGTTTTGGCGAAAAGGGGCTGTTAATGATTCATGTCTTTGAGTCATTCATTCAAGAGATTCATTCAAAAACACTGATTCATCCAGTAATGAAACGAGTCAATCTTGAGCGAGTCATGAATTATTCAAGAGATTCATTCAGAAACACTGATTCATCCAGTAATGAAACGAGTCAATCTTGAGTGAGTCACTGAATCATTCATTCAAGAGAATCATTCAGAAACACTGATTCATCCAGTAATGAAACGAGTCAATCTTGAGCGAGTCATTGAATCATTCATTCAGAAATTCCATCAGATTTTGTTTAGTAGTCTAATATTTTTTTTTTTTCAAGAATTGTGAGAGAACTACAACCTCCATTAAAAACACTCTGAATTTATCCAGAAACAAGCAGCTCTATTTTGCACACAAACAGCTCTTAATGGAGTCCAGTTTTTATGGAGCCGGCTGATTTTTGTTCATGATATTCAGCAGTGATTAAATGTTTTGCAAAAACAAACACAGAATAAATATGTTTGATATCTAAATGTTTGACTTAATTTTTTTTAACCACATTGGAATCTAAACTGGGGATTGATAAGAATCAGAATCAATAAGCAGAATCAGAAGTGATCAAATTCAAACGACACCCAACCCTAACCTGATATGATTCAAACCTGAGAATCCGCTCCTCAATAAATCAAACGGTCAGCGCTGACTCTCGGATAATCTCTCGATAATCGCAGAGAAGACAATCCCGGCCGTGCGCTCAGAAAATAAACTCTTCCGTCTCTGGGTTAGTCTACATTATTACAGGAATCATCTGGTTCAGTGAACACAGTGTCAAAAGATCAAATCCAGTGTTTGAAAGTGACCGAAGAAGCACAGCCAGAAACGCATGGGCCGCGAGACCGAAGCGGCCGTTCTGCTCAAACAGAGACCTTCACTGAGGTCTGGACGGGACTCCAGTTTTCAGTCTTCAGTGTCCGGCTGCACTCCCAGCATGCTGTGCAGCTCCTCCACCGTGTATCCCAGCAGGTTCTGCAGGTCGCAGACGAAGCGGTACACGTAGCGTTTCCCTGAAGTCTTGTGGATGATGTTCTTGTCGTAGTAGTAGCGCAGGCCTCGACTCAGCTTCTCGTAGTTCATCTTCGGCTTGTTTTTCCTCTTTCCCCAGCGGCGGGCCACCTGACGGACACAAGAAGAGTTGTGTTAGATCACATTTCATCAACACTTTAAACATCTAAACATACATGTTATGCAGAGGTCGCGTTACACTTTTTGATGGACAGGGTTGTAAAAATTCTGTCATAATCTATTACCTGTCATTTTAATTTTCATATTTTAATTACAATACATTTAATTGCTTTTATTTTTGTTCACATTATGTAACCCTGGACCACAAAACCAGTCATAAGGGTCAAATTGAGATTTATACATGTTCTGAACATATAATCTTTCCATTGATGTATGGTTTGTTAGGATAGGACAATATTTGAAAATCTGGAATCTGAGGGTGCAAAAAAATCTAAATATTGAGAAAATCTCCTTTAAAGTTGTTCAAATGAAGTTCTTAGCAATGCATATTACTAATCAAAAATTAAGTTTTGATATATTTACGGTAGGAAATTTACAAAATATCTTCATGGAACATGATCTTAATATCCTAATGATTTTTGGCATAAAAGAAAAATGGATAATTTTGAGCCATACAATGTATTTTTGGCTATTGCTACAAATATACCTGTGCTACTGAAGACTGCTTTTGTGCTGCAGGGACACATATAAGCTTATGCATTTATTTATTTATGAAGAGAACAGATTAACAGAGACTGCATCACTTTTCATGTTCAACATCACACCACTAAAAACAACAAAATATGCTAGGCCTGGACTTAATTTTTTTTAAAAAAATTGAATCAAATCGATTGAAAAATCGAATTTCTTGATTTTAGATTCTCATTTTTATGAACCAGTATCGATTCTTAAATCCCAATCGATGCTGTTTTCAGCTGAAGAATGAACAGTACATACAGCCCACCTCCCATCCAATAAATCACACTAGGCTAAGCTTTGTGCGTTGTTACTTTTGATATGAAAAAGTGTCGGATTTCAAATTCTGTCCATTTTTTTAGGAAATTCAAGCAATAAATACCGTTTTGTCGCTCTTTAATGTGCTGTGATAGATCGCTGTAGCTTAAAGTGCCCCTATTATGTATTTTTGAAGATGCTCTTTCATGCAGTGTGTAACACAGCTCTAAGTGAATGAAAACATCCTGCAAAGTTTAAATCTGAAAGTGCACCGTGTGTAAAGTTATTGTCTCTCAAAAGAAAGAGTCGACTCTGAATCATTGAAACGAGTCGTTTTTAAAACCAATCCCAAGCCGGTTCATGTTGAGGTCACCATGACTCATTAGCATATTCCCCGCCCTCTTGCTGGTGTTTTCAGTTGGTCTGAATGAAAATGCAAATTCATTCTTCACCACTAGGTGGCGCTTTTGGAGCGATAAAAGCTCACAAACACTGCTTTAAATGAAATCCACCAATCAAAGGAGGGGTTTGGAAAAATGAATCGTTGAACGAATCGTTTGGGAGTCATTGAGCAAATAAGGTAAAAATAAATGCATATTATAAGAAAATGAAAGTGTTTTTTGACCTTGCATGCATGCCAACCTGTTGTTGGAGACTCCCAAAACCAAATATGAACCTTTCATAACCCATAATAGGGGCACTTTAAACTGGGTTGCCTGTGTGTAATCAAACACATAGACTCATGTTTGATTTTTGTTCTGGAGGATGATGGTCTGCTGCCACACCGGACAGGGCTGGGAATTACAGTTACAAATCACAATAGATCACCCTCAGCGTAATCTGTCAAAGTTTCCACCACTGCTAAAAAATTCCATAAATGATGGAAAATTCCTGGTTCACGCGAGCTCTGATGTTATGGGATGGACCCTCACCTCATCAGGGTCAGTGAGTTTGAACTCCCAGCCGTCGCCCGTCCAGCTGATGATGCTCTGACAGGTCACGTCGGTCAGCAGCTCCAGCAGGAACTGCCACAGCTGAATGGGGCCGCTTCCTGTTAGAACCAGTGACACAGAGGTTCAGCATCAAGCAGTCATATTCCTGTTTGGTCTTAAACATACTTGAAGCCATTAGTTATGCTTTTGCATCAGGGTTTAATTGGCAACAATGTAGCAAAGTTGTGAAGAGCTGTGAAACTTCACTGTTTTTTGATATAGTAAATGAAAGTTCTGAATGCACAACAATTCAGAGATTTTTCCACTAATACAGCTGTTAAAAAAAAAAAATCATTATTTTACCCTTTAAATTTTGCAATAAATATTCATATCAATGCATATTTGAAATAGATATTTACTATTAATAAATATATGAATATCATATTCATTTATTCAATATATAGGTTAACCTATAAAGGTTAGAATAAGTCTGAATTTTTTGATTATTAATAAATATGACTATTTATTAATATGAATGCATACGTAAAATAGGGGTAAGAATAATAAATTTAAGAATAAATATGAATGTTTATTCATACCAATGCATACTTTGAATTATTAACAAATGTGAATATTAATTCTTATGACTATTTTAAATAGGAGTTAGAATAATAAATCTGAATATTAACAAATATTAATATTTGTTTTTCATATCAATGCATATTTTAAAGCAATGCAGAATTTGACTTATTTAAATGATGCAATAATAACAAAATAGCTATAAAATATATTGGGATAGTTTTTGTACCAAAAAATGCCCAGTGGAAAAATGGTCTCATAAGCATCCAAAATTTTCTCCCTCCAAAACTGTTGTTTTCATAAATTGTTGAGCATCAGCTCGTGTTTTTGTCAGTTTTATCTGTTTAGTGTAGATGAGCTGTGACACAAACGCTGCTGAAGCCAGTGTTAGCGGAGACGCACCGGTGAACCCAGCGAGCACAGCGGCGGGGATGACGGGCTTGCCCTGCTCCAGCGGCTCGTTCCTCTCCTGGACGTAGTCTTTGAAGGACAGGCCCTGTTTGCTGAGGCCCTGCGGAGCCACACAGAGCTCCTCCTCGAAGCTGTCGTAGGACGGGACGCGCTGGGCATCAGCGAGAGACGAGTGGCTCCCCCAGGAGCGGAGGATGCTCTCAGAGCCGTCTGCGTTCTCCACGCTCTCCAGAGACGCCTGCTCGCCGGACAACACTGCGCACAAACAGAGACGCCGTCGCTTAGTGCTGGGCCATATGGGGAAAATTCAAATCTAGACTTTTTCAGAAAGTTTAACTACAGTGTGTAACTACAACACGACTCATGTAACTTTTTCTTTATTAACCCTCTAGTTAAAGAACGTTCTATTCCAAGTGCAGCACACATGAAGTAAATGTTAAACAAATCACTTGTTAAATATCTTTGCAGAAAACTATATAAAGTACAAAATTGTCATATATATTATATGTTCAGAAATAACACAAGGATAATGCTTTAAAAAATTCTAAGGTAATTTAAATTCAAAATGACTGAAGATATAACACCAGAAGACTCTTATTAACTATAAATGTTGTGTAAAAACAATGACCAGCAGCTTTCAGCCTGTTTCCATGATGCAAACATCAGATATCAGACATACAGCAGTAGATCTTCACTGGTTTTTGATTCAGTTACGCTGCTTTTCCATAGTTTTTTTCTGGACCCGTTTGACTGCTGCACTCGCCTCTTTTACAGCGTCTCATGCATGAAACCACATTATAAACACATGGCGCTCAAGTTAAAAGCGCTCATTTTTTCCTATTCCACCGCCCGCGTCGCATCTTTATCAACACAAAAGCTCATTCTGTGTGAATGGCACCTAGAGATATAATCTACTTACGGTCCCTCACAGAGCGGTTAATCTCCTACGTCGACAGGCAGTTAGATCTTTCTTTTCTCTTCACTGTTATCACTGGCATATTGTCAAAGTGTCTCATTCTAACATTTGGTATTTTTTCTATTCAAAATCGTGATTCCTCGATTTCTAAAAAATAGAATCGTGGCAAAACACTGAATTCAAATTATTCGATAAAATCTGAAACCCCCCCCCCCCCTCAGCGTTACTACACAAAGCCTCTGTGAGATGATCTGCGTGATGACGGACACAGGAGTGAGATCTGACCTGCTGCACTGAGACGCGGCGCCGCTTTGACGTAGCTGACGCTGACGGTGCTGAGCTGAGGTTTGGGGTACATGGAGAGCTCCTGACCGGACGACAGCAGGCCCGAATCTTCAGACGTCTCGAAGAGCTCCCGCAGGAGACTGCCACGAGAATCAGGGACCTTCAGAGAGCACTCCTCCAGACTGAGACCTTCACACACACACACACACTTAATCAGCCGATTACAGCAGCAAACGACCCATCAGGGTTTGTTCTGAACGATATTAAGGCGAGACACTACAGCTGAATAACAAGACACTAACAACTGTTTTGAATTACGAGTTTGCTGAAATGTTCGTTTAAATATGCACTCGTTTGCATAGATTTCCAGAACACTGGATAAAACCAGATTCAAAATTCTTGTTTTATTTTGTTGTTCTTCCAGGGGGAATTTTGGATTTCTTTTTTTTTTTTTTTCCCCCCCATCACTCCATAAATCAGAAAATACAGTCAACAGACAGAAAACAAACACATTTTCACTGTGTGTTTAGGAGTAAAATGTTGCATAAATCAGAGTGAATGAAATCCGAACAAACCTTCAGAATACAGAAAGGAATAAGACTGTAAAGTTTGGTGTTTGTAAGAGAAAAAATCTTTTTAAAGATTGAAATCTACAGATGCAACTAGATAAAGTGCAATAAAATAAAGACTTGAATGTGTATTTCGGATGTTTGGTTTTTTTTCCACTAGTCTGAAAGAAAACATGATATGGAAGCAAAAAACTGAGCGGTGCATGAAAACACACTGGTTCTGTCTGTAGTGTCTCGCCTTAAAGACTCTAATCTTACTTAAAGCTGAGCTTCTGTTCAGAACAGATGTAATGCACCTGTAAACAAAGATGTGAATGAGACTGATTCAGAAGTCAGTGCATGTAAACATAAAGAGTGCAGACTTACTGGAGCTGCTGTTCGTCCAGCTGCACTCAGAGGAGCCACTCGAGACTTTGGCCTCTTCGTCCTCCTGACAGGCTGAAGAAAAACACACATCGAATCAGACTTGAGCTCATGTATTACCAATGAACGTCTGAGAGCAGAATCCTCCGTTACCTCTCATCATCTGCTCCAGATGCTCCCAAAGGATATCGCCCACGAAGTCCGGAGCCAGATCCAGGAATCCGTCCTTCCCCAGGTCACACAGCTCCTGTCCGCTCATGTCAAACTTGAAGAAGCTGATGTTGGTCAAGCTGAACTCTCCAGACGCCCAGTACAGCCACTGCAAGACGTGCTGCTTCGTCCACTTCCGCGGATCTGCAGGAGAGAGAGGAGTTACACACACATCCATCCTCAAAACAAACCTCAGAGATCATGAGAGACTCACTGTTGGAGATCCCACAGATGCGCTGGACCTTGGAGAAGCCGTTAAAGCTGTCCTTCAGCGCCTGACTGACCACAGCTTTACTGCAGGGCGTCAGCAGAGGAACCGAACACACGCTGGCATCTGTGGCACACAGGAGATCTGTGTCAGCTTACATACGCTCAGAACAGAGCATGACACATTAGCATCAGGGTTTAATTGGCAAATTATGTAGCAAAGTTGCAACACTGGGCATTTAGACTGGCAAAACTTCAGTGTTTTCTGATATAGTGAATGAAAGCATTTTGAATGCACAACAATTCATAGATTTTTCCACTAATACAGCCAAAAAAAGTTAAGAAATTTTAAGATTTTACCATTTAAATTGAGTAATAAATATTCATATCAATGCATATTTTAAATATATATTTATTATTAATAAATATGATATGAATATGATAATATATTCATAGAAATATAATCATATCAATGCATATTTTACTTTTTTACTATTAATAAATATTAATATTTATTAATACCAATGCATATTTTAAACAGAGGTTAGAATAATAAATCTGAATTTGTATGATTAATAAATATGAATATGTATTAATACCAATGCATATTTGAAATAGAGGTTAGAATAATGCATCTGAATTTTTATTATTAACAAATATGAATATTAGGTTAGAATAATAGGAATAAAAACCTCTTAGAATAATAAGAGGTTAGATTAATAAATCTGAATTTTTATGATTAATAAATATGAATATTTATTCATACCAATGCATACTTTAAATAGGGTTAGAATAATAAATCTGATTTTTTATTATTGAATATTAATTTGAATATTAATTCATATCATGCCTATTTGAAACAGGGGTTAGAAGAATAAATCGGAATATTAAAAAATATTAATATTTGTTTTTCATATCAATGCATGTTTCAAATCAATGCATAATTTCACTTATTTTAATGATGCAAATGATTGATAACAAAATAGCTAAAAAATATATTGGAATCGTTTTTGTACCAAAAAATGCCCAGTGGAAAAATGGTCTCATAAGCATCCAAGGTTTTCTCCCTCCAAAACTCTTGTTGTGATAAACTGGGTTTCTGCTGGATTTATTTACCCTGAGAGAAACAGTCCAGACCGGACGGGACCTCCTGAGCGGCCTGCTCCTCCTCGACCGGATAAAACCCCGAGAACAGAGACATGGGGTCTTCGAACATCTCGAACGCCGCCTGACGCTGAGACAAACAAAACACAAGACCGGCATGATATTACACTCCTTTATCACTCCAATAAACGTCTGTCAGTAAATGATGAAACTGCTGATTGAGTTCAGACCAGGAAAACCCAGAGGACACGCCCCTCGCATGACATCATCGCTCAAGCGCTTAATCTGCTCCACCAATGGGAGCGAACGACCATAAATGGCCTTCCTGTTCCGCACCAGTGTGGGCAAAACCCAGCTGACCTCCAATGACTCTACAGCAGCCCTGCTCTCGACCAATCAGAGCGCAGCACAGACTCACACACACACACACACACACACACACACACACACACACAGATGTGTGTATACAGCAGTCACATCTGGGTGTGTATCATCACACACACTGCTCTCACCTTTAGTGTGTTTCTGAATCCAGGTAAAAGAGGCTCCATGTTACACATTGTGACCTGAGACAGCAAAAAAAAAATAATAAAGAAATGAATAAAATCAACCAAATATTTCATTATTTATTATTATTCCAGAAAACTACAACTAAGCAACACTGAGAGTTAGTTTGAGTTTAATTCATGTAGATGTATCGATGTAACTTATGTTTGATCTAAAGTGAATCTTTGCCAGTGTTTATAAAGATTCTTTCGAGTCAAACGTGAATGTGATTCAGGATTCATGAGTCACTGAGAATGTGATTCAGCTTCATATAGATTATATAACACACTATTCATGTTCATGTTCATATCACAGCTGCAGCGACAGAATCAAATACACCAGAGAATCGATATCAAATAAAAGGAATCGAATCAGGCTGCTGTAAATCGTGTTTTTGATTGATTTTGAAGATATCGATTGGTTACTAACCTGTTGAATTCTCGCAGAAACGGTTGAACTAAATCCGCTGCGGTTTGTTGTATTCCTCTGATCGATCCGCGTACAGTCCTGATGGATGGATCGATCGATCCGCTGATATCGCCGGCTGGTTAGCGCGGTGTTGTGTGTGGAGATGGGTTAGTTAACGCGTTTAGGTCGAGTCTCTCTCTGCGCGGGAGTTTATGAGGGAGTTCAGCGTGCGCGCGCGCGGTGGGAGGGGCCAATGGAAGAACAGAGCGCGCGCACGCCGCACCTGAAATTAACTGAGCGCTATTTCATTAAAAACAGACAGAAATAACTAGCAAAACAAATCATTTTTCTGATAAAAATGAGATTACAATAGTAATTTATTCTGTATTTTGAAAAGAAAATGTATAATAAAATTACAACAATTATTATTATTATTATTATCAAATTAAACGAATCATTAAATAAATATATTACTATAATAATAATAATAATATAGTACAGTAAGATAAGAAAATTGAGTTTATTAATAATAACAATTTTGTAAATTTTGTCAATCTGTAAATGCAGACCTTGAGCCAAAAACTCATCACCAAACACCAATGACTTGTACATACACTATATAGACAAAAGTATTGGCACCCCCTTCTTTAGAACAGAAAAATGCACTTCCAAATCTGTGGCAACAACGATGGGAACATAATTCATGTATTTAAAAATTGTATTTCCATCTCTGTTGCAACAGTTTTGAAGTGTCTAAAATGACTGAACCCATATGTACAAGTCATTGGTGTTTGGTGATGAGTTTTTGGCTCAAGGTCTGCATTTACAGTCACACCAGAGCCAGTGTTCAACTGGGATTAGGACTTGGTTTTATGCAGACCAGTCAAGTTCTTCCACACTGACTCAATCAATCATTTTCTTTTTGAACCTTGTCTTATACACAGAGGCATTGTCATGTTAGAATAGAAAAGGGTCCTGTCCAAACTGTTGCTATAATATTAGAAGCACACAATTTCCTAGAATATCATTATATGCTTTAACATTAAGATTTGTACTCATAGAAATGACTAAAGTAGCCAAACCTGTTCATTAGAAGGAGGCGACCCAATACTTTTGGCAATATAGAAATGAGAAAACAGACTATTAAGGTACAATGAACATTGGATTTGACAACAGCATTAACAATATTATCAAATTAAACATAAAAAATATATTAAAAAATAAATGAATAATAAATGGATAAAAATAATAATAATAAAAATAAAATATGTTTTACTTTTCGTTTTGACTCAAGTGGAGGGATAGGAAAAGAACCTCATCTAAACATTGTATCTGTTCAAAGATGATTCAATGATCTTATTTAAAATCTGGTATGTTTTAACTGCTTTTTTGTTTCTTTTTAATTTACACAGGGAATCAGCAAACCTTTTTAAATCAGAGCAAAATACAATAACATATGGTTTAGAAGCAGTGACTTCTAAATTGTGAATATGAATATGATAATATAAGATGATATATCTATTATATGATAAGTAGACTTGTGAATATGACCTTTTCCAAACAAGCAAGCACAAGATTTTAACAGCATTATTTCAGGGAGCGTTTTCATTATTTCACATTATTTTTAACATAAGAGCAGCACTATTTTAACTTGAATGTTGGTGATTTCCAGAGTCAGTTGCTCCTAATATTTGTTACAATGTTATTTTAATGTATTATCATAATCATAAACACACTGGTTTGTGGTGCAAATAGTTTTAGCGTTTACTGCATTATGTTATTTTAGTTATTTACCTGTAGTGATTAATGAACCGGAAGTCTGGCACATTCACAGAAAATAGCTTTATTTCCGCTTTGCAAAATAAACGACCCCATTTACTGTAAACTGCCACAGACTATGTATTTATATAATTAATGACTAGAATAATTACATTAAAGTAGTGTATTGAAACATATTTGATCATTTAACTAAGCCATGTTGATGCATTGTCATTAGAATTCATAAACATTAACTAGTGAGTCATAAATGTTTTATTTGGCGCATGATTATTAATTTTGTATGGAAGCCTGTTTCCGCCACTGAATACAAAAAAAAAGTTATTGCAACTTTTTATCTCACAATTCTGACTTTTTTTCTCAGAAATGTGTGATATAAACTCACAATTGCCAGTTATAAAGTCAGAATTGCAAGAAATAAAATTGTGAGTTATAAAGTACTAATTTTGAGGGGAAAAAAGACTGATATGTTCTCAGAATTGTGAGTTCATATCTCACAATTCTGACTTAACTTGCAAGGAAAAAAGTAACAACTGTGAGATAAAAAGTCACAATTACCTTTTTTAATTTTTTATTCAGTGGCAGAAACGGCCTTCCATAATTTTGGCATTACAGCAACAACAGTGATACGTTTCATTGATGTGACCTTTAACATGATTAAAAGTGCTGTTCGAATGCATGTAAAATCAATAAAATAATCTTTGCATCTGTCCTGTGTGACACAGACAGAGACACTGAGGAAACTCAAGCCAATGATAAACTAAACCTACACACTGCCAAAGCCTCACATCATTAAAGGCCTCATGAATATCATATGTGTACAGAACGGGTTGTAATGTAGTGTGGAGTAACAGCAGGTGTCACACCTTCGTCTCTTTCAGCGATTATTGGCAGTTTCCTCCCACACGCACTGATTATTCAGTGTGATCTCCTCGCTATTGTCTCATCATCACCGCAGATCAGCACCTTCTCAGAGAGTTAATGCATGAGTTAAAGATATCCGAGCGGCTCGGAGGGACAGGGGGCCGTTTGCTGTCTTTATGACTCATAATAACACTTTAGTTTGAAGAGAATAATGCATCATGAGCTTCTGGTAAACTGGGCCAGTCTGATATGGAGTAGGCTGTCAGAAAAGTGGTGTGATTTAGTAAAACTCACCTGAAGTTTACAGTTTTTATTAACTGTGTTGGCTCTGCTCAATTTTCTGTCCAAAATATATTTTAATGTGCTAAATATATGTTATAAACAGTGAAGCACAATACAATTTCTTTTTGAAATTGAGAGTATATTTAGTTACAAGTTTCATGCATTGAAATATATCACAAAATGTATATTGTGGCAAGAAAATACATTTGCAGTCTTACAGTATAGACTATATTTGTGTTGTATGTTCACACGTGTTACAAGTTTTCCTTTAAATGTGAAATATTCAGTGTTATTTTAGTATTTAGATACTATTATAGTTTCTGTTATGATTTGAATTAGATTTTATTTTTATATTTTCCACTTCCATGTTAACTTTAGTTAAGGTCTAAGTATTTTTTTTTTCAGTTGTTTTTAATATAAAGTTTTTGTACTAGGTCTATACAGTTATTAATTTTTATTTCAGTTTTAGTTATTTTATTGCATAATTATTTTATTCCAAGTAACAAAAATACTTATACTTTTTAGTTTAAGTTAAATATAATAACCCTGACTGAATGTATTTTCTTGGATTGAAATATATGGAGGGCAAATGCAAATGCTTATAAAAATATATATGTATCTTTTTAAAATATATTTTCAAAACTAAAAATAAAATAAAAAAATATATAGTGGTAGAAAATATATATTCTAGTAAATATATTTTTGGTCTTTTTTTGTATATTTTGAAATATATTTGAAAATGTATATATTTTTGCAGTTCAGATTTCTAAACAGAGTTTCATAACCAGATCTGAATTATTCATTTAAGCAAATTGCAAAGGACTGAGTACAGCTGTCTACAATTTGCACAGTAACTAAATGTACAAAAATCTGTCTGGCTGATTGAGCTGGTTCTCAGTGAAATTGTGCAAAATCATCCATTCCGTTATCAAAATCTGTCAGATGTACATGAGTATTTCAAAAACATATAAGACATGGAATGTTTGTGATGTGTGCTTGACTGGCAAATGTTGACTTTATGACTTTACATTTAAAGTGCCCCTATTATGGGTTATGAAAGGTTCATATTTTGGTTTTGGGAGTCCCCAACAACAGGTTGACATGCATTCAAGGTCAAAAAACACTTTCATTTTCATCTTATAATATGCATTTATTATTTACCTTATTTGCTCAAAGACTCCCAAACAATTCATTCAATTATTCATTTTTTCCAAACCCCTCCTTTGATTGGTGGATTTCATTTAAAGCAGTGTTTGTGAGCTTTTATCGCTCCAAAAGCGCCACCTAGTGGCACAGAATG
>JAFVLL020034324.1:0-39758 GCA_021397915.2 Tor tambroides
TGCCTAACAACGCCCTTCAGCCGTGATTTATTCACGATACAGCACGGCCTCTCGTACCTTATTGCTTAAATATTATATAAGAAACACAAAAATACTGGACATATCTTTTAATTTTAAACTTATAGGTCTCCAAGATATTCAAAGATCTACAAGCTCTTCAATCCTTAAAATCCATAATCCCGTTTATATTCAGTGTTACACACACACACACACACACACACACAAATACATGCTTTTCATCAACTTGCATTATTAGTATTGGCAATTTCAAGATCTTGACCCAGGCTTTCAATAACTGAAGCACACATGCTAATATGGCTGCATTCATGTGATACACATTCATGACCCCAAAACACATTTCATTTCATAATGCATTCTATGATGCACTCTCCCACCATCACCTACTTAGTTCAGTCAAATGCTAGCTGTTTGAGGGTATGGTGATGTATTATGTGACTATTTGGACATAGTAAGAGACTTATCTTATACTCTTCCATTGGAGATAAAGATATCTATTAGTATAAATAATGATCCACCTCCTTTTTATGTTAGAGGTCTGAACAATATTATAGACCAGGGGTCATCAAACTTGATCCTGGAGGGCCGGTGTCCTGCAGAGTTTTGCTCCAACTTGCCTCAACACACCTGCCTGTATACCTAGTAAGATCTTGATTAGCTGCTTCAGGTGTGTTTGATTAGGGTTGGAGCTAAACTCTGCAGGACCGAACTTGGTGACCCCTAATATAGACATTCTTAAAAATTATAGAAATTCTGCAGTTCAAAATTTTTGTCTTTAACCTTTTAAGAAAAATCAGTTGTCCATCTTAGAACGATGTTTGCTTGGAGTCGGCTTTCATCTCATGCTCATCTCCTATGTCTTTTGCTCTGTTGGAGAGTAAAGATAAAAAAATGCATCAGATCTTCACAAACCAGACAAAAACTGTACCAAAAAGAAAAAGTAACAAGTCTTAATGTAGCTCTGTGCCGTACTTTGGAGTAATTTTGCATCTTTTATATCCGTTGTAGGATGTAACAACCACAAACACAATCAATAAAAATCCAGCAACAGCAGCAAGACCATTGAACACGTTCTGAAGACTCGACTCGCGAACATCTGTGTGTGTGTGTGTGAGAGAGAAAACAAAGTATTGTGAATTAAATTAGTTTTATTGATTGACCTGAATGTTATGTAATTTATGGTCTGAAGAGACACAAACTTTACTTGAACTCAAAGTTTACTTATACTGTATGTGCAACACAGCTATTATGTTTTATATTATAGACTTAATGGGACAAAATGTTAGCCTGATGTTCAAATATTTACCTGTCAACTAGCCATTTTGTTTTCTAGTATCAGATTTAGAAACAGGTGAAAAGCTTTCATTTGGATTTACCTCCAGAATCACATGACTCTCCGTTGGATATCAGCATGTGTCGGGTGTTATCCAGTGACCCGTCATTGATTTCTGGCTTTATCCCCAGTAAGTGGCACATTAGAGGGTAAACATTAACAGTCTCAAATGGTCCAACCAACAAGTTTCTGTGGAAATCTGGTCCTACTGCCCTGAAGAAAGGCTTCATGTCCATGTCCTCATTGTCATAGCCGTGTTGCCCCTTGTAGGTCTGGAATACGTAGAACTGGAATAGCATTTAGAACATATGAAATGATCTCACATAGCATAATGTTTTCCATGTATATTTACTTTGTCCATTAGGTATTTACTTCATGCTCACCCCACTGATGACATATCCTGGGTCTGCGAAGAGAACGATGGGCAGGATGCGTGGATGTTTGGAGTAATGCAGTCGGGCAGGCATGTCTTCTTTCTTGTAAACGTGAAGGTTTGGATGTCCTCCTTTCAAGGCTTCATAAACCTTGTCAAGCATCCCTTCTTTGGGCAACAGCAGCCCAGCAGGTCCATAGTCCACCATGTGGAATTTCAGATCTTTCAAAGAGAATCCAGGGATGTCAGTGAGTATTATCTCTTTTACATCCTCTCCTTTGAACACGGTGCTCATGCCATGGTCAGCTGTGATGATGATATTCAGATGGTCACTGAGTCCATGTTTCTCCACAGTTTCCCGTATGTAGCCCACAGTTCGGTCCACTTTCTTGACCGCCTCGCGCCGCTCAGGAGAGTCAGGCCCGTACTTGTGGCCGGTAGAATCTGGGTCACCAAAATACAAAGTGACAAAATCTAAGTCTTGGTCTTTAAACCATTCCTTCATGACCTTGTCCACATTCTCCCTCCATGCCGTCTCATTGGTGTAGTCATAAAACCTCGGTTCCACCTCCTTTACTTGGATTGTTTCGTTCTGGTAAGGGGCCGCAGTACCAGGGAAGTGTAAGGATCCTGTTTTTTTACCCTAAGAAAGGACAAATTTACAAGTCAGTTATATCCCATTTAAAGCAAATGTATATTAGGATGTGATATACTGTAGTATACTAAATATACTAAAGCTTTTGTGTCAAGCTTTTGGGGACCTGTCTTTGAGCGGTGATCCAAATGGGTAGACTGCCATTATCCCAGTATTCATCCACAAACTGTGTCATGTAGTATTGTTTCTTCTCTTGTGTGGTTGTATTGAACCAATTGTTATGAATCACACCATGGTTCTCAATGTACCTTCCTGGGGACAAATACATATTTTTTAGTGCAACGAATTTTATGAGTTTTGTGTTCTGCTGAGACTTCTCCACAAGATTACCTTTGTGTTTGTACATTTGGCAGTTACACATATCCAACACATCTTTCATTGCATTCATGTTATACTGTATGTGTTTTATCAGTTTGTGCGTTCTTTAGGAATCAAACCCGACATTAGCATTGGTAGCTAGATGCTTGTCTGTTTAAGCTACAGTATATGAACTCTCAAAAGAATACTGTGATCATAAAACTGTCCATTAACTAAACATCCATTGTTTTTACTCTATTTGTGTCTTAATATACACAGTGGCCCCCAAAATATTTTAGAGCTGCACTTAAAAAAAATTGTAAATTTCATTGCATTATATTAAAGCAAGTGACATTTGCAAACAATCAATGCTAGACCTTTTCTCAGAACTAACTTTACTTATGCCAAATTTACACCACAAAGGTGGTACAGAAACATTTCTAAAGTGGCATTTAAAAGTCTTTACACATTGTTTAATGCTGCTCAGAGGTGGCATAAATGCATTTCCACAGCAATTTCAACTGATTACTAGGGACTAAGGTGGGTCAGAGCAGACATAATTTAATCTGCATATTTTTTTTTTTTATTATTTCTTTAATAAAAAATATGCATAAATACACATTTTGTTTTGGATTTTTTTTTATAGAAGTAAAAATAAATAAATCTTTCAAAATATTACATGCCAAATATAATATTTATGCCAAATGTTAGCAAGTTTACATATACAGGTATATATTCAGTGGTTTCATTAAGAACTAATTCACCATAGATATTGACTCTATTGGAATGTAGAAGGTATCTAAAACTTGCATTTTGTATCTATTTACTTTAAATTAGAAATGTATTGCTTTTTCTCCTTACCAGATAAGAGGGTAAAGTGTGTAGGACTAGTGATGGTCAGGAAAGGTGGAGTGACATATGCTGCCTTGATTCCTTCCTCAGCCATTTTGTCCAGGTTTGGGGTGTCCACATCTCGGTCGTAGTCCCACCTGAACCCATCAAAGCTGATTAGTAGTAGTTTGTTTTTTCCTGTGGTGCAGCGATCTCTGACTGGAGCGGAAAGAGTCGCAGGGAATATAAGCAGCAAAACGCTCAGTGCCAGTAACACCACTACTACTGTTGATGTAACTGGATCTTGCTTTTCTCTGGCTGGTCTGATGGTTGTTCCTGATCTAACAGCCTTAGCTTTTGACTGATCCTTTTGTCTGTGTGTTTTTTTGCCAACCTTTTCTGCACACTAAAGTTCACATTATTGATGTTTATGAGACGAATTACATGCTTATGCCATCTTTTGGTATCTTATCAAGTGGCTTATCAGGAGTTATGGGACAAAAGCAATTATACACATCTTTTCTGAACAACATTTCTCTGATTTAAAGCTCACTGCTTATATAATGAAACTTGGTGTTTTATATCAAGGGTGTATTGTGTGAAGGCAAAGATAAGTGTCTAACCAGTATAGACTAAGTGAGTTATTTATCTATGCTTGTGCAATTGGGATTGAGAAACTAAGCATTTGGACTTAATCAATCAGACAGTGCTTCAAAAGGTGAGCTACAGTATAGAATGGAAGCTGCATAAGGGCTGTTTCTTTGCAAAAACTTTCTATGGGTGAACAGTACTGTGGCCCTTGAGTTGTTGGCAAATTTTTGCTCTTAACCAACTTGGGAATCATCCCTGCTGAAATGACCTCCACAACTTGCTGTGTTTTATTCCCACCAGCCTTTTTGCCTAGCACAATTTCTTTGGATAACCAGCTTCATCAGCTGGACCAACACTAAACAGCTTGAACATTCCTGCTGGACTTTTCAGCACGGAATCCTGCAGTCTAGTTCTTTAACCACCAGGTTATGTTATGCGTGGTCACTGATGACAAAATGTATTTCTGTTGTTTGTAACCACACAATATTCTGAAATGATGCACATTTGAAATTGTAAATATGTGGCCCAAAGGAATGTCTGTGTCATGAGTACTGTATGGCAGTGCATTTGAGTGGTAGTTTCATGTTCTTAATCTAATTTAGGGTAATCCTCTATGTGGTTCAGACCTGCACAAGAATTGAGAGTAATTTTGTACTGTTCTTCTTTATACAACTCTGGTGTGAATTGCACTTTTGAGGCCATTGCGAAGCATTTCAATTATAGTTGAAGTCAAGACCTTAACTTGGCCACTCTATGGTGTTTACCTCTGTTTGAGGCCTTTCTTTTTGACATAATTTGCTCATCCATGATGCATGAGTATATTTCACTGGCTTTCATTATGTTCTGTCAAAGTAAACTTAAAAGTTATGTTATTATGCAAGTTATGTAGCTTTTATGTTGATTTCAACAGAAAATTAACGCAGAAAAACTTTACTCTCTCTCTTAAAAAAGAATAAAATAATACTCTTTGAAATGAGAGGTTTGAGTTCAGAAATATTTTATTCACACAGTATTTCATTCCTTTTTCTTTATATCATATTAGATAAGCACCTATAGGTGTAACAGGAGGTTGTAGGTATTGTAGGATGTAACAACCACAAACACAATCAATAAAAATCCAGCAACAGCAGCAAGACCAATGAACACGTTCTCTGGACTCTGCAACGTTTTTGAGAAAAATGAAAAAAAAAAAAAAAGTATTGTGAATTAAATTACTTTTATTGATTGACCTGAAAGTTATGTCATTGATGATAGGATGAATTGGTTCGCAGTGTATGTTAATGTAATTAATATAGGGTTGAAGAGAGGCGCCTACTGTATATCTTATCAAGCTAACTCAGAAGTCCACTTACGGGCAACACAGATATTATGTTTTATATTATAAACTAAATGGGACAAAATGTCAGCATGATGTCTAAATATTTTCCTGTCAACAAACCACTTTTATTTTCTTGAATTTAGAAACACTTGAAAAACTTTTATTTGGATCTACCTTCAGAATCACGTGATTCTCATATACAAATATATACAATATAATAAGTATTTGAATTATTTGGTTAGATTTGTAAGAAATGCTTTCTTTTTTTTAGATTCCTCCAGACTCACCTCCAGAATCACACGACTCTCCGTTGGATATCAGCATGTGTCGGGTGTTATCCAGTGATCCGTCATTGATTTCTGGCTTTATCTCCAGTAAGTGGCACATTAGAGGGTAAACATTAACGGTCTCAAATGGTCCAACCAACAAATTACTGTGGAAATCTGGTCCTACTGCCCTGAAGAAAGGCTTCATGTCCATGTCCTCATTGCCATAGCCATGCTCCCCTTTATTGGTCTGAATTGGGTAAAACTGGAAGAACATTTAGAACATATGATCACATATAATGGAATGTTTTCCATGCATTATTGTTTATTGTGTCCATTATAGGTGTTAACTGAATCCTCACCTTATTGATGACATATCCTGGGTCTGCGAAGAGAACGATGGGTAGGATATGTGGATGATTAATGCAGTCGGGCAGGCATGTCTTCTTTTTTATAAATGTGAAGGTTTGGATGACCTCCTTTCAAGGCTTGATAAACCTTGTCAAGCATCCCTTCTTTGGGCAAGAGCATTGCAGAAGGTCCGTAGTCCAACAGGTGGAACTGCAGATCTTTGTTAGAGAACCCTGGAATGTCAGTGAGAACTCTTTCTTTTACTTTTCCTCCTTTGAACACGGTGGTCATGCCATGGTCAGCTGTGATGATAATATTCAGATGGTCACTGAGTCCGTGTTTCTCAGCAGTTTCCCATATGTAGTCCACAGTTCAGTCAACTTTTTTGACTTCCTCACGGCGCTCAGGAGAGTCAGGCCCGTACATGCAGCCAGTTTCATCTGGGTCGCCAAAATACAAAGTGACAAAGTCTAAGTTTTGATCTTTAAATCATTCCTTCATGACTTCCACATTTTCCCTCCATGCCGTCTCATTGGTGTAGTCATAGGCTCTTGGTTCTACCTCCCTCACCTGAATTGTTTCTTTCTGGTAAGTGGCCGCAGTGCCAGGGAAGTGTAAAGATCCTGTTTTAAGACCCTAAGAAAAGGCACAAGATTTAGTGTACAGTAATCTCTGTTTCAGGTGTAATATTGAATTATTACAATTAGAAAAAATTTATTACACCAGTGTTTCCAGAAAGATTATAGTGGTTTGCTATCATAACTTGCTCTTAACATACACTTCAAAGAACTGAAGAATTTATTGTCTGTGGTTTGAGATCTATCTGTCTTTGAGCGGTGATCCAAATGGTAGACTGCCATTGTCCCATCCACAAACTGCGTCATGTAGTATTCTTTCCTTTGTCGTGTGGTTGTGTTGAACCACACGTTATGAATCACACATGGTTCTCAATGTACCTTCCTATAGGAAAAAAAAATAAAAAATAACAGTAAACATTAGATTGTTGGTTCTATGAGTTCTGTATGCATTTTTGTGCAAAACTGTGTCTGATCACTTTGAATGGCATCCATTCTTATCCACAGAAGGAAAGTGAAACATGAAAAATTAAAATAAAAAATTATAATAAATTCTGAAATTAATTTCACACTAAAAGATATTCATTAAAATCTCATTTCAGTAAAATACTACTATTAATTAATTATTTTATAATACATACAATATTGTAATTTCATATTAAACCACCCATTTTGCTAGATATTATTTTTTTATATAATATTGCAATTTTCTAATAAATGCAACATTTCTATCAAAATATACATTTTTATAAAAATATACTATTTATTTATATATATGTTTTTAAATACTGTATACTCTTTTTTTTACTTCATAGTGAAGTACACACATTTCCATAATATTATTTTATATTAAACATACATTTCCATAAAAATATCGGGTAATTCTTTTTATAAGTTTAATAATATTGTAAATCAATCAGTTGTGATTAATTACTAATAAATCATAAATATCTTCACTATTGGATGCAAATAGATGTTATTTAACAGTTTATCTTGATATGAAGAGGCTGAGGCATGTGTTATTACTTGGCATAAGACTTAAGTTTGTCTTTCGTTGTCTTTTTCTCCTTACCAGATAACAGGGTGAAGTGTGTAGGATTGTCAGGTAAGGGCGAGTAATATATGCCGCCTTGACTCCTTCCTCAGCCATTTTTTCCAGGTTTGGGGTGTCCACATCTCGGTCGTAGTCCCACCTGAACCCATCAAAGATGGTCAGCAGTAGTTTGTTTTTTGCCTGTTGTGCAGCGATCTCTGACTGGAGCAGAAAGAGACGCAGGGAACATTAGCAGCAAAATACTCAGTGCCAATAACTTGATATAGGTATTCCACTACTTCTGTTTTACACACAAACAGCCTTGCTTTTTGTCTGAATGTTACAAATTTCTCAGCTCTCTGCTCATGGACTTATTCTTTTGTCTAGGTGCTTTGCCATCAGTTTTTGCAGACTTAAGTTCACATTATCATTGAGGTTTAAGGGATGGATTGCATGTTTGTGTTATCTTGCATTATCTGACAGTCTTATCAGAAGTTATAGGGCACAGGCAAATACTCTGCCCTTTTTCATATAGTTTTATAATTCATTTATAGTTCAGTTTATAATATTAAATTAAATGTAGGCTATATGACGTTTAGAGTTTCTAGTTAGTCGACTACCTATATTGTAAAATTGGTTTGGAATAAAATTTAGCATCAGTTAATCATTGTTGGTGACCTAGAGTTCAGGCTTCACCATTCTTTCCTACTACTCCAAACCTAATACAGTGCTTGAACCAACAGTTCCTATAAAACATGGGCTAACAGTTATGAGAAAATCACTGAGGGTAGGTGTATGAAACATTATTGAACATCTTTAGAACCTCCATTTTTGTACTGTTCATAGTCTGCTAAAGTGTGCTTGACCTTACTTTTTTGTTGTTTCTCAAACTTTGAAGTTTTAAGACTGAGTCCAGATTTTCCATCTGTACCTTACATATTCATTTTACCTGATGGTTGTTTTAACAGACGACCAACTCGTGACACTTCGTGATGTACGAACTTGTCCACCAGAGGGAGTTGTGTGTTTGAGAAATACTCAAACTCAGTACATTGTTTTTATTAAGTGTTCTCACTTTTAAAGCTAACTTGATCAATTTATGAACAAATTAACTTAGACACAATTTGTAACGTACGTGACAGGAAGACACTTGATTCAGGTTGCTGCCTTCCCAACCAACTTACTTTCTCATTCCAGAAAGCGTTTAATTGGACAAAATTGTGTAGTAGTTACAAGGTGAGTGATCATCAATATGGCAGACTGTAATCATTTTGGGATACAAGTTGTTTGAAACTATATGTCACCCTGGAGAACACTGAACAATGAATTGAGTTCTTCAGCTTCAAAGTTATACAAATGTTTGTTATTTCTTTACTTTTCAGTCTTCCCCCCTGTAAATCCTCTGTTTTCTGTGCTTGTCTGTCACCTCCAGAGCTTTCAAGGAACGCTGGGACTAGACTGGCTCTTGTTGGAGCCATGACAGGAACTTTTTGGGCAGCAGTTACAGAAATCTCTGTGATAGCTGTGGTAGAAACGTCTGGACCTCTGGGAAGACATCAAAAGCCTTAAAAAATGTGCTTAATGATTCATATATTGTATATCCAAACGATTACCTTCACTTAAAATGACTGGTAGTTGAGTTTCCTATTACAGTCACTTGATGGCGCCAGACACCTTTTAGTTTCTGTCCTGGTTACCTGCAGGAATCCTGTCTGTGGTTCTGTGTGCTGAAATCGTGAAGGAACATAAAACAGGACAGAATAGAAATCCTACAGCCAGGTCAGGATGCTTTCTACATGTGGCCTGTATGTTTGTCCACTTGCTTATCATGTGAGATATAGAGAAGAATTCCTGTAGAATTCCTATAAAGTACCTTTTGGAAAATACTGATTTCTGTAAGGTTTGTACAAGTCTTTTTAAGGTCTTACTGCTGGACTGTTTTTATTATTAATATATCTGGTATAACGTTAATAGGAAAGTCTTAAAATTAGTAGCCTAATTTAACAATTATAAATTGTTAAATCTGCTAAATGTTGTTTATGTATTTAAAAAGGAACAATGCATTAACTACACAAACACAAAAAAGACAAGAAACAAAAATAGCTTGTTTTAGTTTAAAATTTAGTTGAAACACTTTTGTCATGATTTTAACAGTTTACAGTCAACACTTGGACACTTAATAGCCTGGGTAAGGAGGGTTTTCCTTTGCTTTTGACAATCAAGGATCTTGGAGATATAAAGTTTTAGAACCAATGCTCTAGACATCTACACAGTCACTTTTGCAGTCATGTTAATGAACGTTAAATGGCAGAAGTGGTGTAATCTGAATAAGCCGTTTGTTATTTTTGTCATTTTTAAATGTATATTAAAAACGTTGTAAAGACATTTGCCACAGTTGTGAAGATGACTAACATAAATGCATGCATGCATACATACATACATACATACATACATACATACATACACTTCTTTTGATTCTCATTTATCTTTTTTGCTTATTCATTTTCCATCCATGAATGAGAATTCTATCCAATCAGAATCCTTGGCATTGCTTCTGAGCTCCACCCCTTAATGCTCGGTTTAGATTGTCAGTTTAATCATCCAATCAGTTGTTTCATTTGTAAATGTGGGTGTGGTCTTCCAAACTACAGAGGCCTTGCAGGAATTACGCAATCCTACGTAGCCCACTAAATTTTATTATAAGGTAAACATCGCTCGGCGAGTGTGGAAGTATAATTGCCGCCGGATGAATTAAACTGTAAACGAATGCTGATTTCACTTCAAATAATTTTTGATAAGTGCTTACTGTGAGTTTTTTTTTTCATTCTTCTATTACACCTAGAATGGGTTTGTTGAAGGCTTGAGCATTATCGCGTTGTGTTTGTTGGTGGCGTAGTGGCTGTGTGCTTAAGTGAGTGAGCCTTTTTGGCATCTCTTGTGCTGTAAATTGGCTACGACATAAGCCACTGTATTTATTTTATTGATATAAAATGGTGTTTCTTAATGGTTTGAAGTTACAACCCAAGCCCAGCTTAAAAGTACAAGAGTCACCACTGAAATTGTAAAAGGAATGTCACTTGTCTTGTGCCTGCTCAGGCCTGAATTCTGTAGAAATATATAATTTTAACACACTTTACAATGCCAGTGTAAACTGTGCTCTATTTACATTTTTAAGACCCCATGAATTCACAATGAATAAATTTTACATTGTATTATAATTAAAATTATGCCATATTACTGACAGCAAAAATAACAATAAACATAATGGGGGAGTGGCGTTATGAATCAGGCTAGCAAACACAAATAAATATTCTCTTTTATTTTTGCAGGAAATCCCATTGGGGTCCTTTTTGTGAGAGAAATTCAATAGATTTTATAGATTTCTTAAAAAGACCTCAGAAATGTAGTCTAGACCTACAAGATATTTTGAACATTTGAACATCATTGTATGGCACGCACAACCTCTTAGTTTCCATTCGCTTGTGTTATTGGTAATTTCATGGTCTTGACCCAGGCTTTCAATAACTGAAACGCATGTGCTTGTTTTATATTATGACCTCCATGTGTCATCTCATTTCATAATGCAGTTTATGATGCACCCCCCACCTGCTTGCTAGGTTACAGACAAGTCAGATGCTAGCTGTTTGAGGGCATGATAATGTATTATGATGACTATTGGAAACAACTGGTGGTAAATGGAAAGGGACATTTAGATCTACAGCAGTGATTACAACCTAACTTAAGCGCTTGAACGTGATGACCTGTAATACAGGCATTTGTTTCATAGCAGTTATGGCGACATTAAATCATGTCAACCATCATGTGCGTTTGTTTAGATTATTGATAACCACAAATATTGATCCATTTGCTTTATTTTTTAAGTCCATTATAGACTATTGTGAATGTATTGAATGTGTACAACAGTTAGTTCTGGTCCTCAAATTTGTTTGAACGTCAGGACTGGATTAACTATATGTGCCCAAACGTTGACTCTTTTTTGGAGCTTTTTTTTTGTTTGAGACTCAAAAATGGACAGGCAAAATTGAGTCTACAATTAACAAGTCAGTATTACCTGTTTAAAGTATTACCTGTTTAAGTCAGATCACAGTGGTGTTGGTGTTTAGAGCAGCACTCTATCCGCGTGCTTCAGTACAAAGTTTAAAATCACTGCCATTTTTGACCTTCTTGACTAAGAAATGGTAGAATCGCATATCGATGCTAATGATGTCTATTCGTATATCACTCGGAGAGTATTTTATCTTGGAGGCTGGTCAGTAGTGTTTTATGATGCGACCTTATTGAAGTCAATCAAATCATCTGACAGCTAGTTGCTCAGATGGAGTTTGCTTTTGGCCTTGGGACAAGTTCAAGGTGAACACCTAATCTCTTGGAAGATAAGCTATTACTGTCATCAGGGCTCATTTTTCTCATTTACATTCACCTACATACATGAACAGAAAGCGAAAGGCATGTATATTAGAAACAGAGTGAGTGCTATTTCTTCATTCTGTGCCTATGAAGCGTTTAAAGTCGATGTGGAATGAAAATTCACCCTATCTATTTTCCAAATGCATGTTATAGATCATATTGTGATTGAGTTATTGTGCATATGTTTCATTTTTTGACCTTGTAGTTTTTTTTTTCAAAATGTCATAACTAGATCTTCCAGTAAAAATTAAAGACTTCTCTCTGATGATGTGTGCAGGACTTTTCCAGTCATTAAAGCCCAAAGTATAATTTGGTTTTTAATGTGTACACTAACATACACACACAATCGAAGGCATAGCTTTTCAAAGCAGATAGTCCACGGATGCGCACTGCAAAGTTTCATCTTAGTCCAGTGCCTGCATTTTTCCTCTCCAGAAGTTATGACCAATAAAGCGGCTCTTTTTTTATTAGGTGTTTGGACCTTCATTCTGACAGCACCCATTAACTGCAGAGGATCCATTGGTGAGGTGCAATGCTGAATTTCTCAACAAACTCATCTACCTGTACATCTTGGATGACCTGAGGGTGAGTCCATTTTCAGCAAATTTTCATTTTTGGAAATACTATTCTTTTAATGCATATCGGAAATGATTCTCTGTTAGTTTTCACATTTTAATACACGCATTTTCACATTTTTTAGTTTCCATATGCATTACATTTCAGCTTTTGTCTTTATCAATCCCGATTTGTTCCTCAATTTTGTAAAAATCCATCCTCCCCTACATTTTTTCAGTTTGTATAATCATCTCAACTTTAAGTAACACTGTACAATGAATTGCTCAGTTGCTGCTAAGTTAGAGAAAAATTTGAAAGTCAATACCACAACACACCACTCCAGTAAATTCACGATTTTGAATTGGATGATTGGTCTGTTTTGGCCCACTCTGAGCGTCAAAGTCGCAGCAAACTTCATTTTGTTACATGCTCATCGAGCATATGGTTTATATTCGCAACGTTTATTTGGTCTGAACAGGCGGCATGTCTGGTAGTTGGCCAAGGGGGTGGAGGTCTCCATGTGGCACTGTGCAAGCAGGATTAGGACTAAGCCTGGGTAAAGCTCTGGTTAGGTTTAGTCTTAAGCCTGCACAGGGCACTTCAAATAACACATCCTAAGCCCTCAAATACTAGACTGCGGCCTGTGTCAAGCATCCTCATCTATCATATTACAAGTTTGAAAGGCACCTTGTAACACTTGTTCTGAGCCTTTTAATAGTTCTCCTTTTTTATGGGTTTACCTCGGTGAAGACTCAGTCCAAACTAATGAAGAAGTGAACCTGAATTGAAAGGGTAAAGGGGTGGGGGTTAACGCTTGTTAAATACCACCGACTGAAGACAGTGTTTTACAGTACGTCGTTAAAGTTGCACTCGCTGATAGCATTCACTATATAACGCTGGGGGAAATGAATGCGCGGAGGAAGTGTGAATTGATATTGTTTGTGCGAAACCTATGAAAACAAGTTGTTAAGTGGTTGTATCAGTCAACCGGGGTTTGTAATCAAGCGAGAAGAGAGGCTTCCTGCGGAGATGTGTCATCTTGTCTTATAGTGACTCATCAGCAACAAAATGGTGCTGGGAAAGACAAGTAATGGTAAAATATAATGGATAATGTTGTACGCTTTATCGTAGCAGGTTTGTTTTCCTGTCGTTTTTGGTCATTTGCGCTCGTATCACTGAGGGCGTATGGCTGGCGAGGCAGCTGTGAGACATTATCGCAGCCCTGCGTCACGCTCATTTGTGACAAATGCGTTCTGAGCCACACCACTTTGCATTCAACTCTTATTGCTTAATTAGTTTTAACAGCAAATGTTGTTACACAGCAGCAGTCACATACGGATCTAATACCGAGATCTCTCTCATTAATTAAGTGCGTTAATTGTGAGTATAACAGATGAGTGCAGTATGGCTGGCTTCCTCTCTTGCCTCCCGTTCACGCTGTTTATCACGGGGACATAAGCTGTCATCGGCTTTTCAGACTCCACCAAAGCCGCAGCTGGCTAATTACCTGCCACTCAGGTTGAACTCTTTCTCAAGAAACTGTTTAAAGATGGAAAAATGAACATTAATCCGACTTTGTTTGGAGTTTAGTTCAGCTTTAGGTCAGGAGAGGACGTCATTTTTCTGGACCCAGAGGTTTGAGACTCATTTTAACTGGATTTTTTTGTAGTCAATGGGCTGCATGTTGATAGATCCAATCGTACTGGTGCGCATTTTGTTAAGGCTCAGTTTTGTGTGTTTCTGAGCTATAACATATCCAGAGCAATATAGAAGTTTCATTAATATTGTAGATTTTTAAAAAAAGTTGCACCTGGGATCAAAAATTAAATTGAAGGATTTTATAGTTACATTAATGCAGTATGAATTTTAATTTAAATTTTTTTTTAGATATTGTTTACTTTTACCATAAATAAAATAAATAAAGCCTTGGATATTGATATGTCAATCAATCAGGTGATCAGTCAGGCAATCAATAAATAAACTTAAATAAATAGACTTCAGTAAATAAATAGAACAGTACATAAATGCATACATAAATTCGTAAGATAAAAGGAATTGACCAACAGTTTAATTCAGAAATTTTATTCAGAAAGTTTTTACCTGGAATTATTTTCTTAGCATTTCTATTTAATATTAAATTAAATATTTTATATAAATAAATACTGTATAAAGTTATTGTGATGCTGTAAGAAATGTTAGTTAATTTTTAATGGTGTTGATATTGTTTACTTGTTGATATATAACCAAATAAAACAAACATAGATTTGCCTTAGAGAAGACTAATGACATTGTAATTAATAATATAAGACTACTAAAATAATAAACTAAATATAATATAATATAAATAATAAAAAAAATATTTGGAGCCACACTCATCTATCAAGCCAAAAAGTCCATCGTCATTTCCTAGAAGGTTCTGTGATCAACTGCTTTGTTTAATCCGTTCTTACAGAGAGCGTTTTTTTGTTGTTTTTTTCCGGCAGGGAACATTGTGTACTTGGTGTGTGAGTAAATTTTGTGCCTGTGTAATCTATTGCTTTGTGTGTGTGTGTGTGTGTGTATGCATGTGTGTGTTTATACCTGGACTGGCGCAGTGAGGCATGGGGGCAGGGTCTGAGATTGCCGTGCCACCTTAGCGCCCTCCACTGACTGCTGGTAGGCCACTGGAACAACGGCCCCTTGTGTGCTGA
Source organism: Tor tambroides (assembly GCA_021397915.2). Classification (NCBI taxonomy): domain Eukaryota; kingdom Metazoa; phylum Chordata; class Actinopteri; order Cypriniformes; family Cyprinidae; genus Tor; species Tor tambroides. The sequence goes on from JAFVLL020034324.1 coordinate 15,315, forward strand.
CAGTGATATATGGGTAATTTAAAAAGTCGTTCTTTTCAAAGCAGCCAGCTGCTGAGAGGGCATCCAACCACAGCCCATTCCCACGCAGTTTGTAAAAAAAAGAAAAGAATAAAACTCATTTAAATGTACTTTACAGATCAAGGCAAATCAGATCTACATTAATGTGGCTGCATCTTCTTTGTGTTTCTGCTGTGGGCTTACGCATAAAACACACAAATAACCCAACTATACTGATTATCTCTCACATTAACAAGATCGAGTAGAGAAGTTTGAGTTATGTGGTCATTTAAATGCCGAACAAAATGGGGAAAAGTTAGACTGTGGGACATTAAAACTCAAAGCAAGTAATAACGCTACTACAGATCAATGTTATGAACTCTGTGCTAGCACAATTCGCAATAAATTAGGGCCCAGAATTGATTTCAGTTACACATGCTGCATTTCATGTATTTTTTTTCTACAATATTAATGTACCTCACAGCTTTATTGGCTGCATGCTGGTAATGAGAAGCCCACACTGTAATGCTGAGATTTCGAGAGGTTCGTTAACTGTGAGGTTGGTCTCTTCGAGTCACAGGGCCATGTTCTTGTTAGGAAACCACACTTCTGTTTACAGGTCCCTTGAATAGGGCAGGTTCTTGTCATAAGTGGTTAAGGAAGATGGACTTCAGGCAATTAGAAAAATGGCATATTTGCTGGATATTGTGCTGAGTTGTTGGGAGGCGAGAGTTTGAAAATTACAATGGCTGGACTCTGTATTGGTTAATGACCAAGATGGAAGACAAAGTGAGAACAGGAACATATGATTTAGGTAGAGTATAGACATGGTGTTGATGGATTTTGTTTAGGCAGTTAGTAAAAACAAAAGATCTGATGCAAACACATCAAGTAACCAGAGGTTTCATTATAACACTCTGAGAAATTTGTCCTCCTACTTTTTAGGAAATAATTATTATATTTTGAGAGTTTTGGTTTGACTGGCAACAGTGGGAAGAAGAAATACAATTGGTAACATCAGACTTGGACTGAATGAATACACAAGCAGTAATCCCGCTATGGCTTGTGCTCACTTACCTGCCTGTCAGCAAATCAGTTTGCCGAATGTCATTGTCACCTAATTAATATTTATGAACCAACCTGATAAAATTTATAATGTGCTCTCTGGACTGTTCCTGTGCTTCTGGTTTGAATGGCTAAAAATACTTGAAATTTGATTTTTGGAAAGGTGTATGACAGCTCGTCACTGGGACAATAAACTCAAATGCACGTCATTTTCTCTTATCTAGTTCTAAATGGGACATATTAGTACTTTTAGACACTAGTACTATAGTTGTTATAGCTACATAACATATAACCAGTGGTTCTCAACTTTTTGTCTCGAAGCCCCCACCCATTATCCAACACATTATTCAAACAATTTTTTTGAATACCACAATCTCTGGTGTTTTTGCTGTAATTGTGGCAACAATGCTTGTTTTCTAGCTTTTTTAATGAACAGAAATTGATGTAAACTATTGCTTACTGTATTATTTAATTGATAAGTATTGGTTTGTCACTGTACTGTAATGTGTCTTAAATAGCAGGTTAGGTAAACTGCATGTGTGTCATTTAAAAAAAAAGTCATATCTTCTGAAAAAAAATGACAGACTTTTCTCAGATGACGTATGCAGGACTTCTCAAATCATTTAGTCCGCTTAACCCCCACCACTGCTAGCTCTAGTTTATCTGCCTCTGTTTTTGAGTATAATGTCCACATTTCAAAGTCCAATCAACAGCTGATGCACTGAATCAAGTCCCCGCCCTACATTTTTTCTTTTTTTTTGGATTATCTGTTACACTTCTATGTATGTCACAATATGAAGGAAAAGATCTGTGCTACTTGCGTTTTATCTGGACATTAAAGGTCCAGTCTTGTAATGCTGGATATTTTCTCCCTTTAAATTTTTGCATATTTACTTTGTGTCTAAATTTGGTTTTCGACAGCTGGCCCACAAGTCGACTGGCCCTCCACGGAGAGTACCCATGGCCAGTCCATCCCTGCCTCTGATGCATATGTTGTCTGATGCACTGATGGCGAGATGCCATGAGTGGACATCAGCAGAGTACTTACTTTTCACACTGACAGTTACTCTCTTGTGTCTTATGTACGTCATGCTGATGCTTAAGTCATTACTATAGCAACTGATGTAATTATAAGCCAGATGAAGAGTTGTGCAGTTTGTGTGGCTAGAGGTATTTTTTCATTTCTTCCAGATTGATGCTGCTTAGAGTGAGTTAGACCCATCAGTGTGATTTGCTGGGAGGCCAGAGGTCTGGGAATTGATTGGAGTAAAAGCTGTTTTTTTTGCAAATTGAGAGACTCATGGACTATTTGGCTGTGTATGAATGTTTTTGTTAACTCAATGTGTAAACTGCAGTGTTAAATGCTATAAATTGCCTTTTTTCATTTGGGTTTTTATGTTGTATATATTGGACATTTAAAATAGTTATTGTAATGTAATGGGGAAAAAACACAATTCAAAAGATTGCATTGATATAGTCAACAAAGCCTGTCAAAAGTAGTGGTTCTCAGTTGGTTTTGATTCAGGACACAGACCGTACATATCTTAATCCACTTAAGTTGTGGACAAATTTCAGTTCTGTTTCAGGTGAGAATACTGTCTCAACAGTCGTTTATGAGCACTATTCATTTATAACGCCTTTGAAGTCTTAAAAATTGACTTAGTTTTGTTTAATGGAATATTGCCGTATTTAATCTAAACAACAATGATCCAACGATTCAGTCAATTTACAAAAGACAAAATCAAGTCTCGCCCTACTTTTTTTTAACCATTTCATGCCAGCTTTAAGCTTTTAATATCACATGGTGTACACTACCATCTATGCGCTCATGATGTTTCAGACACCAATATTTTAACGATTCAGTAAAGAGGAGTCAATATTTGACCAACTAAGGTTTTGGTATGTACAGTAGATAAGATCAGTATTTTTTGGTAGTACAACAGCATACCATTTATATAAATTTGTTGTTTGCTTGTGGGATCTGCAGGTGTGTTATGCCAAACTTAACCGGATAGGAAAATTTACAATTTTATAAATGTACAGTATAAATATCTGCAGAATGGAGATTTACCACCTTAACACTGGGCTAAATGTTATATTTATTAATCGTATTATCAAGTAACAGAAGCATTTGCACCAAAATATCTATTCTAATCTGTCTAAAAGCCTATTTTTTTGATGCCCTCAGCAAAACATATGTGATAAGCATGTTTATTTTGCTGTCTTAACTGCTCCACATCATTGTACTGTCTTCATCTCCCCATTCTGCATTCAGCTATTGCACATAGTACTTGCAGCAAGAATGTACTTGCAGATCTTGTACATGAGTAAATGATTGTTTGACTCTTGAAAAGGCTACATAGGTTTTGGCTAATTAGGCATTGTCTCTGTGTGTGAGAGCGTCAGATAACTGTCATCAGTTACATATTGCCTGGTCTCAGTCTCCTTTTTTACCAGAGCTAATTAAAGCCGAATTTAAAGGTTTGCTTGCTTTCTGTCAGTCCTCTGTTGGCCATAATATGTTTTTCTGACAGAAGAAAAATATAGCCATCAGCATTATGTTCCAGGCTTAATTAAGCAGGCGGTATAGCTGCGCAGCTTCTGTGCCAGTTCGATTTGACCTCGAGTTCTTCGCGATAGATTAGCCTTTCGTAGCTGTAGAGTTTTTGAATCGAGCCATATTGCTGCAATACGCGAATGCTGTTAATGAAGAGGTGGCACGTCTAAACAGGTCACATCAAGTTCTTCGGATTTAGGATAAGGACAGCGTCCAATTAACGTCAGGAATGTGATGTGTCCGATCAGAAACGATGGTGCCAGAGCCGTCGGGATTCCCTGTTGTTTGCAAGGCGATAGAGGAGCGGAGCGGGGCTCTAATCAGCGGTTGAGTGACAGCACTCCCAAAAGCAATTCCTGCACTGTAATCCTCCTTTGTGGACAGCGTTGAAGATAAGTTGGTCGGGTTAATGCACCGTGCTCTTCTCTGCAGACCTGTGCTGACAGGGCCCTGACAGGTAGACACAGACACAGGTGCTTGTTTATGCTAATGGAGTGTCGGACCGGCCAGATAGAGATGTCGTGGGTATCTGGGAGGGCTGAGCGCACGCACGCACACACACCCACAAACACCCTCCAGCTGCTTTTTTACTTCTCAAGTGGCTGGATAGAAATCATTCGATGGGAATGTTGCAAGATCAGGACTTTTGAGGAAGGAGGGAGGAGCCAAACGTTGTATATACGTGTACGTGTGTGATTATGAATGTGTTTAGAGATGGTAATGGATAGGGGTGATCCTCGGTTCCTGTGGTTGTCCCTTAGGTCGACAGCTCGACGGGGAGCCAGGTATGGAGGGTCATTACTCATATCTGCACACACAGGGAGGAGCTGGAGAGGGTGGAAGCCATGAATCAAGGGCGAGCAGCCATCACACAGAGATTGATGAAAAGCCAACGCATGGTTAAGCCTGATTTCATTTACAAGCACAATTTTACCAGAGGTGGGAGGGGCGTATGCGCGTATGTGCTTTTGTGTGTGCGGAAGGGGACAAACAACACACCCCTGGGCTGAGATTTCATAAAACAAATACTTGTAATGAATAATGGTGTGGTGACTTTGATTGAATGTGAGCGAGGTGGGGGTTGATCAACAATGCAAAAAAGGTAGCGAGGAAAAGGCCTTCTCGTTGTACCTGCAGTCGAGGTCACGTCCTCTTCGATGCATGTTTATGGCTCAGGGTGAAACATGACGTGAATCGATTATCATACACACTCTAATTATTCTCATGTTTTAATGCATAGGAAAAGGACCAGGCGGTAATGCAAATGCAATCCCGATAAGGTTGGTGAAAAAGTGCTCTCAGTCATTATCGTGTCAATGCGTCTGCGGCGGATCTGGTGACTATTGGAATTCCATGTGGCTGTTGCTCCATATGAAATGACAGTTTTTTTTTTCACTTTTAAATTCGTAAGATTAAGTTCCCTAGACGTATGGAAACAGAGTAGAGAAAGGTGGCATTTTGTTGGCTCGCCCTAGTGGTCTTTGACTTTATGGTGACACCTACTGGCGGGGATGCATTGATGTGGATGCATGGATGTTGGTGTGGTTTAGGGTATAGCTGACCCTAAAATGAAAATTCTGTCATTATTTGTTCACCTTTATGTCCTTTCAAACCCCATTGGTCTTCTTTTGGCTGTGTTTAGCAAAATGCATTTTCTTTCTGTACAATGAAACAGAATAGTGATCAAGGGCTGTCAAGCTCCAAAAATGAACAAAAACTTGAAATTAAAAAAGTCTTTTAAAGCTGTATGATAGCTTAGTGTGAGGAAAAGATGTTTAAATAGTTTTATACTGATAATATTGCAGCTTTCAAATGTCATTCATGTTTAAATTAGGAATGCACAATATTATGACAAATTTATTTGAAACTGAAACTACCGGCGTGTGGGAAATGTGCTATACAAATAAACTTGGGCTTGCATACCTCTCACATTTGGCATGAATCCAAATGTGTGCTCTTTGTGCATGTTTTGCTTTCTTGTTAATTGCATTAATTGCAAGTCGCTTTGGAATATGAGTCGCAGCCTACATTTCAGATAATAAAAATAACACAAAATTTGGTCGTTTTAAATGCTTAAAAATATAGGTATAACTACACTGAAAGTATGAAAGACACTTATTCATATTGAATTTTTAAAAATGTTAAGGTTTAATAGTGAGATGAAATTATTAGCTTTTTTAAAGGACTGTAAGTGTTGATGGTAATCTAAAAAAGATAGAAATTGCTCATTTGCTAAGTTCTTATGTCTTCAAAACTAATTGCAACGTGTTCACAAATTGCACAAATGAGATGCGAAAGAGCTGTGTCAATTTAAATTTCATTGTGTAACTTTTTGCAGATACTGTACTCTATATATCATATCACCGTCACTTATTTTATATGGCTGTTCTGTGTTTGGTCATGAGGATGTAGTGTTTGCTGTGTAGATCTCATCTTCAAAAACACACCTCCGACATAATAGAGCTCCTTACTTATTTAGCCCACGGCACAGCTCCAGTCGATGGAATGGCTCTCGCCAAGGGTATGAATGACTCCAAGGGCGGAGGGCGCTGGAGGTTGTGGACGGGGATCTCTCTTCTTTGTGTCTCCTTTCTTTCGCATTTCCCCAGGGCCACTCCGACCTAATGGGTGCATGTTCCGCTCCGGCATTCCATTCCAATTTGATAATAATGATATTTGCACAGGACGCCCTCTGCTTGCACAGTGTAATTACCTACTTTTTATATGATCTCTATTATTGGAAATCGATGTCGATAAGAGCACCCCATTAGAGCTTGTTATTATCACAGCTTGGGTTTTGCAACACTGCCATTATTATTTTACACACTCTAGACTGGCAGGGTTTATGGCCTGCTTGCTGCAGCCAGGCTGGAGTGTCAGTCTAATTCACAGACGGGCAACGGTGGAATAAGACTCGAGGACTCAAAGCGGAGAAATCACAAGTGAGCGTTTTTTAAATTGGTCAGCGACTGAATCTGGTCGAATGTTAAAACCAACTACCGGAATAGAGATAATGGTGGTCTTAAGAATTAATGCATTTTATTATTTCTTTTCTTTTTTTTTTTTGGTGAAACTTTCTGCCTTGTGCAGGTCAGATAAGGAAGATTTTCTCTACAGGGAGGGTCTAAGCACATTTGTCTGTGTAAAAATTCACAGCTTTTGTCTTGCACCCTGCAGAGAGAGTGAAATGATTATTAGCAATGAACTGTCCTTTAATGAAGCAGTAAAAACAGGGCTGGACTGACTTTAAAGAGCACTGGGACTTTTCCTGGTGGAACAGTTGTCTTGTGGGACAGTTTGAATATGCGATTTCTTTCGTTTTGCACATTAACAGCAGCTCCAAAATATTGAGAGGTGGCTCGTTGCCAAAAAAAAGTACTACAACTGGTTTATCACCTGAAAACATGACACCATGAACAGCATAAATAATTTAATTACGCAAATTTAATTACCGAATTTGATTAGTGGTTTTCTGCTAAATGAAAAGCTTAATTTTTAATAACCAAAAAAAAAAAAATTTCATTGGATCAATATTATTTAATGTGTATTTTGAATGCAATTTTACATTATTTGTAATATAGTAACATTGTTGGTATTCACTTTATTTATACATTTGTTTTATTTATTTATGTATTACATGCTGTTTTTTCCAGTTCATCCCTGAGCACTTTCTTTATCATCACTCCGTGTTTACCAGTACATACTTTCCTTATTAAAAGTTCACACTATTTCCTATTAAAGACATGTATACATTCACATTTTCCTTGAATGTGTCTGGATTACATCTAATCAGTCGTTACAGAGCTGATGGCTCAGTGCTAATATTTTACAGTAAATATGTCATTAAGCTGTACCTGTTGCTCAGTTCACTGCAAACTGAATCACCGCTTCTCAGCAATATTCTCATATTGATTCCTGAAGAAGATCTGGCCCACTTGAAGGAATCTTGTTTTTCATTAAGTTGTGTGCCAAAGGAGGTGTAGATGAATCAGGCATGGGAGAAATAATAACCCTGACGTTTACGGCAGCGTGAATTAGGGTGGTTGAATTGAGCTATGCAACACCAAGCTAGCTGGTATCTCCACAGCGGTGAGAGGAGGAGAGCAGCTAACTGGAGGGGAGGTGCTCTTGGGATGCAATTTAAAACTGAAAACAGATAAGAGTAGGAATGAATCAATGGGAGGTAGATGCTGGAGAATGTTGTCTGGACATATCGAGTGGGATGGAGACAGTGGGGTCTTGACATGGTTCCTAGACTGGTTTGAATTCAGGTTTAGTGGAGTCTGAATACATTTGCTCTCAACCTGATACCCAATTACCAAAAACCTTTCTGTCGTATGTGTTGGTTGTCAGTATTTTTTTACGGATTCGGTATGAGGCTTCACTCAGGTGTTTACTAAGCAATCCAAAACCAATTTCTATGCGAAGTCCGTCTCTCAAGTGGGGAGATGTGTCCTTGCCATTATTTTGCATCAAAAAAACAATACAAAAGGTTGTTTAGTTGAACTTTTAAATGCATAAGTCTGAGACCAAAGTAAGATTTAAAATGTAATTTAAACTTTTAATTTTAATTTATAATTTTTAATAATAATTTATAATTATTATTTTTATTTATTTTAATGAATATTTGAGAAAAACTGAAAATTAATTTAAAAAATAAATGTGTACAAAACCTTTTTATAGGCTACTTTAGATGACAACTTCTTGATTCTGTAATCCTATTACAGTATTTTTCACAAATAAAGAAATATTTAAAAATATATAAATAAAAAGGAAGTAAATAATGCACTCAATCTGGGAAGTTTGTGTGCATTGGGAATCATGTTTTTTTTTTTTCAACTAAAGCCAAGGTAACACTCATTTTACATACACCACACAGTGAAAATTACATGAATATGATAGTGGGCAAATAATTGTATGTTCCCAACCCTGGTCCTGGAGGTACCCCAACACTGCACTTTTCCTACTCCTTTCTCTGACACACCAATTTCAGGTCTTGGAGTCTCTACTGAGCTCATGAGCTGATGACTCATGAGCTCAGATTTGATTAAGGAGACATGCAAAACGTGCAGTGTTGGGGTGCCTCCAGGACCAGGGTTGGGAACCACTGAATTAGACATTCAAAGATTTGTTTAAATGATATAAATGCATATTTGCTGAATGCTGACGGTAAATGAGAAAGTATTATAATGTTTGCCTTTTACTAATAATATCAAAGCAATCCTTATAATACTTTTTGTATACGTTTTAATTAATTTGTTTAGCTGTTCCATCTGATTATTAGACATACTTCTTTCTGTATTAAACAACTGTTAAACGATGACCGCAAACAATGAAGAATGAAATAAGGAAGAATGTGAGTGCTGTGCGCTCAGGCGCTGCCGTTCTCAGCACTATCAAAATAAAAGTCTGGCGCGCCATCAAAATAAAAGTCTCAAACTTATTGGCCAAACAGAAAAACTTATCGGCCGATGCCGATATTTGTAAAATGCCAAATATCAGCCGATATATCGGTCGACCACTAAGAAAAAATAAGTAGCCTATATTACGCATATACATATACATATACATTATAAGTTTTTTTTGTATTGCACAAAGTCCTGACTGATCGATTGATTTATTCATTTATTTATTTAAAAACAATTTTAACTAGTCTTTTCTTGTTTGTCTTTTTTTCCTTTAGTAACTTAGTTCAACTGCAGACAGCAACTTTTCTCTTGATGGATTTTGCCCCTTGTAAAAATGGGAGGTAACATTGGCTAGACCGGCATGTTACCCCAAGAATTCAGTCTATTGCCTAGATTTCAGAGAACCCCCTCTCAGCTCTGTAGTTTTGTACTTCAAGTGCTCTGATGTCTGAAAAACAAATATAGGCTCTCGGTGAGATTCGTGATCCTGATGCCAGGCACGGACAGATGGATGTGAGGTTATGTTTGCTCTCTACTTTGGCTGTCCTGGATTACTTTTATGGAAGAAACATGAAAGTTGCTCATGATGAAAATTTCATGGATCAAGAATAGGAAGGAGACCAACCACCCCATTGAGTCTGTTTTTTTTAATTAATTTATTTATTTTTTATTCAGGGAGGTTTCAGGGACGTCTCAGAACTAGAGTATACAGTAACACTACAATACAATAAATTGTCTTCCATCCAAGTTGTCTTCAAGGCTATTCGGACCGTTATGAACTGGACTGACATTTCACTCGCCGTTACAATTCTTCAAATTACTTTCATCCATGTGTGATGAATAATATATTTTCTTCACTATTGAAAAAGGGCACGATGCCATATTCACGTTTTGCATGGGCTGTAGCAGTAGAGAAAACAATGTAAACCACAAAAGACTATGCATTGCAATGGTTTTGCCTTAGTTAAGGCATGATCTTAGATTCTTGTGTTTTATTAAACAGCAGTAACAGCTATATGGTAAAATGTTAAATAAATAGTCACATTTAATAACAGCTAGAAAAAAAATCCACAAGGTAATGTAGTTTATACACCTAATTGTAGGCTGCCAAGCAACATCACTACTTGACACATTAATAGAGTTGTGCGGTCACAGGTGTGTTTATATGCTTTTTATAACATTTTCCAATGTGACTCAGCCATCAGCATCTTGAGTCAGCTATTTGTTTTATATTCTTAATTATGTAGTTAAATCAACTATGACTTTGTTTATTCTCATCTGCATAACATCAGCTATAAGTTGCTTGTCAGAAAGATAGACCAGGTAAATCAAACATTTTTGCCTGTGTATTTATATAAACATGCATGAAATGCCGAATGAAAGAACCACAGTATTTGTGCCAGTTCTTCAAGTGTTCCCAGAGCAAAGCAGAACAAACAACATTTAATCAAATAATTCTGCCCCAGGGGTTTGTCTTCAGTCCCATCTTGGATCAAATGGCAAATGGCTTTAAAGCCAATCTTGGATTTTTATAGCAGAAGGTTGGAGCTCTGCCCCTTTTCCCCTATTCTTTAATATTGAAAAAAATGAAGCTATTGATTTTCTGTCTGTTTCTCACTCTGCTCGGAATATTAAAATGGACAGTGAGATCTCGCACATGGCCACATCCCGATTCTGAGGCCATGTTGATGTTGAGCCGCAGTAAAAATGGTTGTTGATGGCAGGATGTTAGCAGGCTTGTTTTTTTTTTTTGCTTTTTTTTGAAGAGCAGAATGGAAGAAAAGAAGGTCACAAGGCTAATCTTGCTGTTTCTTCTTGCGTGGTGCCATTAGTCTCTTTGTTCAGAAGGATAAGAGCTTTTATATTTGTCTAAGAGCTCACTCGTGTAGTTGTAGTGTGTGGTTTTGTTTGTTGCATGATCTGGTAGCACGACTGTATCATAAAAAGCACACTAAAGTCTAAATTTAATCTATGAAGACCTATGGCACGTCAAGCAGAATCAGGTTTGGTGAGACTTGGACTGAGTGATACAGTTAGACTTGATATTTATAGTTTTAAATGCTTACGGTTTTTAACAATGATTTTCACTTAATGACACATTTTAAGATTAACGTGCAGAGAAAACTATAAGCCATTATCCATTGGCTGATTGTCTAAAGAGGGTAAAACAAGTTTGAAAACCTGCTTGGAATTAGATCAGCATTTTTGCAATTCTGTTTGGTGCCAAGTTGTGGCTCTGAAATTGCGCACTTCAAAGGGGGTTTGTGTGTTTGCAGATTTCTTTGACAATAGAGACTTCCAATGCAACATTATAATAATGCTCATTTTGGGCTGTGATGTGATCAGAATTGTATGAATTAAGCTGAATAACAAGTGGAATCAATAGCTTCTATCATAAACTAACCATCATTTCTCTCTCTGTATCATTGAGAAGCTGTTATTATGTGGTAAATATGAGTACATTGAAAGTCAGCGGGTGATAAGACAAAATTTGATATTGAAAATTGACTGCATTCAGTATTAGATTAAGGGGCCTGCATCCATACTAAGTGATGGCAACAACAGTAAAGCGATTCTTAGAAATTTAAGGCCTTTACTATAAATAATAATAATGTCATAAAAACAGCGAAGACTGTGAACTAAAGAGTAAGTATTTGGGATTTTGCTACTTTTATTTATATATTATTGGATATTACGTTATATTGAAGAGCCAACATTATCTGTATTTATAATCTGTAATTATAATCCATATTAGAATTAGAGTTGGGTGGGCTTAATAGGAGCACATTGAAGTAAATGGGATCACAAGAATATTAAAAAGTTAAACTATTCTGGTGTGAGATCTGCCAAAATAATGTCTTTTTTATTTTAACTTTTTCAGCAATCTTGATATGTGCGATTGGTTAATAACTATATAATGAAAACAATTTGCTTAAAGTGTAATCAAGTTGACATCCAGATCATCTGTGGGTGCAGTCTTGTGTGTTATTCTAGAGAATTCAGGCTGCTGAAACACGAAGAGGAAAGAAACACAGTTTTTATTTCAGCTCCCTGTGGAAATACACTTCTACAACTATCCATACAAGCTCAAAACAACATCAGACACCATGAGTGTCCTTCAACAGAAACTTTCCAACAACTTTCCTTTAATGAAAAGCACAATGACAAGCCCAAGGAGAAGCAATTCACCGAAAAACAATTTACGACTCAAAAAGGACAAAGAGAGTGTTGAGGAAACAGAGAGAAAGGAAAAGTTGCAGAGGAATGTGACAGGTCCCGGAAAATCACATAAAATGGTTAGTGATGAGTGTATTTTTGTCAGTCTGTGGCAACACTCACCTTGAGGAGGCCACAGACTCGGCGTTTGAAGAGACAGGGGGCCGAAGTCACACATTTTACTCAAGCATTCCACTCCACGACCACTGAGGGAGGTTGTAACCCTGAGAATCTGTTTTAGTTTAGCCGAGTTGCCATTAATACTGGCCGTTTTAACACCCTAACCTTTCCGGTGCTCATCTCAAGGGTGTTTTTAGAGGAAAAAAACACAGCTTTTGGAACAATTGCTTGGGGCGATCTAAAAGTGACCTCCAGCCAAAGTCAGTTTTTTTTCCCCTTCTTTTTAATCAGTAGATTCCACAACCCCCAGCTGCACTGCGTCCCCTCACGCTCTGCCCTTCATACTTAACTTCTTTCCTTTCTGTCCTAAGGGTGAATGTGGCACTGTGCATCATGAAACTGGCATCATGCAATGTCTTTAGTCATAGTGAAAGTCATGTAGTGTTAAATGATATGTAAAGCAGAAATGCGAACAAAGAACCTGGTTTAGGTATTGTTTGAACACTGGGGGACAGATGTGCACCTAGTCAGCCATTACAGATAACACTGAAAAAGATTTGCACCATATGAATGGATATGAAACCCATGTATTTGTTTTTTTTTTACAATGAACTTTGGTTCACATGTGGCATGCGTAGTCAGAAAAAGTTTAGTTTTACTTGACATTTTAATTGCATTAATGTTAGGGCTGGGAAAAATACATTTTGCCTAGTACTTCTGATTAATAAAACACGATTGAGTCATTTGAATTATTTCTGTTGATTCTTAAAACTCTAAGAACAGTTTTTGTTTATTTCTTAATTATTAAATGTTATATAGACCTATTCATAGCTTTTCTTTTCTTTTTCAGGGGATATTACATGAACTGTAAACTGTTATAAACTGCTGAGTTTATAATTTATATTAATTTAACATAATTTGTTTTACACAAGAAATGCAATTTAAAGTTTACTTTGCACTTTAGTTTTTGTTTGTTGTTATGGTTATATCTGTTAGATATATGGCAAACTGCATCATTTGGACCCTGTTTGTTTTGTTTGCTTTAATTTAATATTTCCATAATGAAGTTAGAACATTCCCTGTATAATTCACAGTAATAGCAGTGAGGGAATTTCTTTCAAATGTAAGCAAAATAGGCATTTTAAATTAAATACAGCTACATAAATCACACAGTTGAATTGAATTGAGAATTATGACCCCTTATGAATCAGAAGTGGGATATGTTTATTGATATCTTCCCAGCTCTAATTTATGTAGGTATTTGCTAGTAACTTGAGTGTCTTTTCATTTTGTTAATATACAAAGTGGATTGCTTTAGAGCAAATTTCAGTCTGATATTTTTGTACATGCTTTGATACACTGCAATACAGTTCATTTATATAATTGCAGGTATAATATTGGGTAAGATGCATTCTCTCTTTGTCTCCCAAATTATGCAGAGATCATAGTTTCTTCCCTCAAGAATCCTTGTCTCTTTTCCTGGTAGTTTCCAAACCTGTTGCACAGTTTTCCTTTTAAATTGATAAGTATATATGTATATTTAAAGCTGGGAGGAATGTCAACAGGAACTATGTTCTTCCATTTTGACAAAAAAGGAAAAAAAAGTCTTCAAGGAGTTTAGAAGTCATCACGGCAGTGTGCTCTGAAGTTATTAATAAACGTTTATTGTGCAGTAACGCTAGCTCTGCGAGATATGAATACGCCTCGGTGGAATTCTCACATGGAGGCATCATTTTTCTTGATGACAACAAAAGACAGTGCTCTGTTGATATCACTTTAAAACATCAGCTTTTTGTCTGGGTAAATAGAGGACAGGGTTGTGCAAACACGCAATTCTGTACACAGAGTTCTTGCCTTTGTTGCATGTGAATCAAAATGTTGTGTGTCAGATATAAAACTGATCGGAATAACTTTGGGGAAAAACAGGCCTTTGTTTACATTTGCTTCTATAGCAGATGCTTTCTTATCGAAGAAACGAGAAAATGCATATAAATTGCTGTGTTGATTACTTCAGAAGAAAGTTAAGCATACAAATGCAGTCCAGTCCAAGAGGTGCCATATGTAGTCTTGGTTGCGTTATTTTACCAGGTCAATCGAGTAAAAGAACCTGCTTCAAAGCTCTCTCGCTCGTATCGGTCTGCAAGAGATCGTTTTTTGATTTTTGAGGCTCAATCCTCTACAGGATATCTCCAACTGCATCTCCAGTCTGGTTGATTGACCAGGACCAGAGGCAGACGATGCATCAAATTACTGTGTAACTGTCCTTCAGGGAAGCGTCTGTCCCTGAGCTGGGCCACACTAGACTTTTTAACTGTGACACCAGCTTATTAGATCACAGAGGTCATCCACCTTCTGCTCATTTAACGGCCAGGCCACCAATAATAGACATTCTGGGCATCATTGGGATGAAGCAGTGTGTCAACGCAGTGCTGGACTCCAATTTGAAAAGTGTTCGAGACCTCCAATGGGAGTCTCAGCTCTGTTTCAGGCACATTTGTCCGGTGACCTTGCAGGGTCACTCGTTTTTCGAAAAAGAAGGGAAAGATTAATCAGGTGCCTCAAACTGTTCCCGTCTTAAGCACTAACTGATTGGCCCGAGTGCTGAGGGAAACGGGATATAAGCCCATTTTACTGTCCTTCCATTTACTATAATAATACATTGTGTTAAGGTTAAACTCTGCATTAGATGTTTTCTTCTTTCTTCAATATCTCGATTTTTCAGCCATTGTTTTAAAGTGTTTAAAGAAGCATGCAGGGCTTTTGCTGGCTTTTATTCGTCCAAGTGGTATTTGCTGTTGCTGTATTACACAGGAGCTGTTTGTTTGTCTTTTTGTTCCTTTTCTTCCATATTGCCTGTGGACATTCTTGTATTCAGTCCCAACAAAGTTGTTGGTGGTTTCTGTTTGTGCATGGAATCTGGCTGTAGTAGTAGAAGTAGTAGTATAAAAGTTATTTAGAATTTAAATCTGCTGAAATAACTTGTATCAAGTACAAAGGAAGTGTATGTCATGTTCAATTGCTGATCCATGAATTTATTCTAGAAAATGATTACATTTGACTTAGAAATTCCGTGAAAAATCAGTAATGATGCTATGAAATTAAATAAAAATGCTAAAATAAGTTCATTTGAGCGCTTAAATTGGTCAGTGAGAGTAATTGCTCCCTCAAATCACTGTATAATGAGAATATGTAACATCAAAAAATGGCAACTTAATGTTATTTAATAGATTTTTGGATATTTCTTATTAAGTTCTTAGGGCTGCATGATTTATTCAATTTGCTTCTGTTGGTTAATTAAGTGTAGTTGTCTGCATCATTGGTCTGCTGGCTATATATTTTGAAAACTTTTTTTTTTTTTTTCATTTGACATTTTTGTTGTTTTGCATTGGTAACAAGCCTCTACAAGCTTTCATTCTTGGAGTTGCCAGATGTCAAGTGTTTAAATCCCCCAATCAGAGCTTTTAGCATAAATGGATGCATAGTCTGCCAAGTTTTTTAATCTTGCAACCATGTGCACACGCTCTCTCTGCACTGCGAGAAAAGCTGATGATCTGAAAACACAGACAGACATTTATGTTGGAGTTTAGCGACTCCATTGCAATATTTTGCTTGATGTAAAGTGTAAATAACACATGAATCATTACTATATTGTTTGTGAATTTGGTTGCTGTATAATGAATTTTGTTGTTTTGTGATATAATAAAGTTTTGTTGTTGTTAAATTTTAACATAATTTGGAATTATTGGAAATTTGAAATTAATATTAGCATTAGCAATTTCACTGTTTTATCATTTGAAAATTGAATCGAAAATTGTTAAATGATTTTGTATTATTTGTATTATGATGTTTTATTCATAAGCTAAGCCTTTGTCATTTTGTGACATCACAAAAAGCATGTTTGTCCCCACTACATTTTAAATGTGTCACGCATAGTAGTACTATTACATTAGTAATAACTCGGTCAAATATGCAAGATATGGCCAATCATGTGATATCAGCATGGGGGCGAAAATTATCTGCTCTGTAGGATAAAATAGCTTTTTTAGGCCACTGAAATGAATGCAGTCATCTCATTTGAGTGTAAAACTTTTTTAATTAGGAAGAAATCCAGTGCACCTTTAATTCTGTTCTGGCTTGTGAAGGTTATCACAAAAGATAGCTTGGCTACATGAACGGACTGGCTTTCTTGGCTGTCAGTGTAACAAGCAAAACTGTTTCTGTCACATTATTGATATCCATATCAGTCCATCCTTCACTTCTTTGACACAGAAAAGGGTCAGTTTATATAAACAGACATCTATAATTCTGTGTCCATGTCTGATCTGCAAATAAATGAGCTTCACTTTGGACTTTTAAGCATCTTTCATGTGTGCACTCAAGAGACATTTGTTCAGCGTGAAAAAAGAGCTCAGGTTGAAATGATCCTGGCACCTGTGATTGATTCTCTTTTCTACAGCTGTGAAACAAAGTTGATGGCTTTTTTCTGTTCACCAAATGCTAGGCATTTGCTTTTTGGTCTTCTTTAAGTCTGTTTTGAAATTGAATACTGTAATATAACTTTAATTTGTTTTTAATTGCGTTTTGAGCTTTGCTCCCCTAAGCATTCCTTAGGTTTCTGTAGTATTGCTAAATGTTGTTAAACTACCCTAAAATGTCTTTTTAAATTATTCACAAATATTATTAGGTATTAAAAAACCCTTTCTCTAAATTCAGTTTGTTCTTCATACAAAAAAAATACTGTGTTTCCTAATATTACACACTTGAAAGCGGAAAGCACAGACTGCTCTTTTATCAAACGGCCTTCCTCATAGTAGCTTATTTCAGACAGCCGTTGTTTATTTTTTGTTTATCAGTTTATTTAATTATTTATTGTTTTCTGACTTTGTTTTTTTTTTTTCCAGCCCACGGATTCTTCAAACTATTAAAAAGTTCCACAGAGAGAAAAACACAGCAGCTTTCCGTGGCTGGATAACTTTGAATCCACTGGTATTTCTAACAGCCATGAATTCCCGTGAATAATATATTAGTTTTGTGCTGTTATCATCTGACATTATAATCAAAAAACTATTTTTTAAATAAGCAAGTGAGGTTGGTAGGAACTTGTTTTGATAGACGAGGCTCTTTTTGCAAAAATGAGCTTGTCTTTG
The DNA here is from genome assembly GCA_021397915.2 of Tor tambroides. Taxonomy (NCBI): domain Eukaryota; kingdom Metazoa; phylum Chordata; class Actinopteri; order Cypriniformes; family Cyprinidae; genus Tor; species Tor tambroides. The sequence goes on from JAFVLL020034324.1 coordinate 32,825, forward strand.
CTTTAAAACTTCAAAGCAACAACTTTGAAAATCTGTGAATAAAACATTTAGTTTTTAAGTTCTGCTCGTGCGGGAAGGTTCGAGCGCCATTATAGTCTTCGTTAACGTTGCATCACCGTGGCAAGATGCCATAAATGGTCTCATGGAGCTTGGCACCTCGTTCTGAGAGACCTGCCATCCAGAGCAAAGCTATTAGTTAATGGAACAGCATGACATCAGTGTGATGAAGAGACAGATCTGCTCACATGACAACAGCCAGTGTGACACGTTTTAGACAGAGCCGTAGTGAGACGGTATGGGGCGAAAGGTCTGGTAGAGAAGGTCTGGCCAGTGCTTGCTCTCTGTTGTTAACGAGCTTTGGGCTTCTAGCGCTCCCGGCCTCTTCCCACTGGCCCGACATCATTCAAAGACTGTCCGTCTACTGGAAGGGTCCCGTCTGTCTGACAGTGATGGATTCGCTGTATCTCTATGACTGCAAGCCTTCACATGAGTTCCCTTCACAGAGTAACTGCACTCATTAAGATAAATAGCCGCAAATCAAAAGCGCCGCCTTGGTACAAAAAAGGGTTCACCGCTTGGCCAAGTGATTCATATTTACTTTTATGTATTCGATTTGAATCGATACGGGTCAGAGACTAACATGGAAGGTTAAGAAATTTTCCAGGGGTTTCTTCTTGTATTTAAAGGACTTCAGAGTAGTAATCTACATAATATGAATACAAATGACTCTTACAGTGGAACACGGTGCACGGTGGACCGCTGGCAGCATTCGGCTGTGTTTATCAATCATCTTGCCTGTTTATGATGGGGCAGAGAGCGCATGTGACCCTACGTGGCATGGAGAGAGGTTGCTGTGCACTGAATCAGTCACTTGCTGTATGAGATTCCAGGGACACGGTTCCAAGTCGTTCAAGTAATGTAGCTAACATGAGAGCTCTATATCATAATGTATGTTAGATCAGGGCTTGTCAAATGGTTGCAGCTCTGGTTTTGACTTATAAAGGGGTAGTTCACCCAAAAATGGAACATTCTGTCATCATTTATTTACAAACATGTATGACTTACTTTCCTCTGAGGAATACAAAAGATACTTTGGAAAATGTGCTCATGTTTTGAACTGAAACTTGACTTTGCAAAACAACATTGGACCCCATTGACAATTTTTATTTTATGTTGTTTCAATTTTAGATTTAAAGCGGTCATAAATTGAGAAACCAAAATTCCCGTGGTCTTTTGACACATAAGTGGTAATTGTACTATAAAAACATCCTGTAAACTTCAGAGCTCAAAACTTTCTCGTTAGTCTAAAAACAGCTTATACTGAAGCCAGTCTGCCAAAATGGCAGCTTTTGGAATGTCCTACTCTATGATGTAATTGTGCGGATAAGAGGTGAACATGCAGGTCTACGCAGAAACCAAACGATAAATGTTTCTGAAGACAACAAGACCCTGTGCAGTCCCAAGGGTGAGGAAAAACAGTGTTTGCATTGCCTTCCTTCTGATCCCAAGATTAGGAAAGAGTGAATGAACATTATTTTTAATGAATATACAGACCGCATCAATAAGAACTTGTGCCCGGTTGCATAAAGCACCTTAAGTTTTTCCATTAAGTATGACACTTAAGGCGTTATTTCCCCTTACCTAAGGGAATGACTTAAGGGCGTTGCATACAATCCCTTAAATCATTCCCTTAGTTAAGGGAAACCGTTAAGTATTTCACGACAGCGACCCAGGTTTTGCCGTTAAAAAAAATCTACTGTTGCCATGGACACGTTATTTGTTAATGCAGATAGCGGTGTAAGTTTTCACAGAAACATAACATTTGCAGGGACTAACGTGAATAAATCTATATTTAAATGCAAAGAGACAAGATAGTCATTTTATTTGTATCCAAAACGTGGCGATGTGAACATTATGAAGCGCATAAACACTCCTATGCAGTGTATGTTTCATTCATACTCGAAGCCGGAGAGCGCTGTCGCGCTGAAAATCCAATCCGGACTCATAGAAGTATTTTATGATGGAATACAGCAGCGATCGCTGCAGCTAAACTGAATAAAAAGCAGAAATGTAAACACAATAAACACGATTGCGAAAATATATCTTTTATGTGTGTTTTTTCAAGTCATCACCCAGGTAATATAGAATATAAATGTGTTCTCGCACAACGCACTCACGTTTGAGCTATTAGCTGTATGTAATTTGATTACTTTGAATAAATGCCTAAATTAAAATCTGTTATAAAGCGGCCGATTCTGTCTTGTAGAAGACTTTAGGATTGAATCTGCTCGCTGTGTAACACTTAAGGTGACATTTTCCATACCTTATGTTATACTTAGGAGTTAAGGGGCTTTATGCAACACTTAATGGGCTTTAAGGGATACTTAAGAGGGTACAAGGGATTATAAACGTTTCACCTAAAAAAACCCTTAAGTGTCATTAAGGATATTTGTATGTACTTAGTATAAGGAGGCTTTTAAAGAAGCGATCTTAAGGGAAAATTACACTTAAGGTGTTTTATGCAACCGGGCATTGGTCCTTTGTTCACTTTATTTTACCATGGATTCATTTACAAACACAAGCACAATTCGGCGCAGGATTTTCAAAAAGATTGAAACTAAAAGACGACGCTGTGCTGACTATATTCGATCTTATAGTAATGTCACAACACAAGTGTGAGTAACTGTTTTCATTACATGATCACTATTTCTTTGTCTGTTATTACAGATCATTTGAGATGTAATGAGTATTAATGCATTTTTGACCTAAATCACAGCAGTGTCCATCTATGAGGAATGTACACTGTCAAACATACACAACTATTAGCCAATCATAGCAGTGGGCGTTTACTTCCAAGTCTACAATCTGCCACGCCTATTCAAACAGAGCGTTCTGATGAGGGGGGTTAAAAACAGGACAGAAAATAGCTTATTACTTCTAATCTAAATTATATAAACATCTTGATAACATTATAAGTGGACCTCAGAGAACAGCACAAAAAAACAAAAAAATACAAAGGCAGTTGACCCCTTTAAAAAGGTGGGGGTGAAAAAATAATGGTTGAATTTTCATTACTGTTGCTTTGTTTCCCATTCAGCCTAAATTAATAATAATTTTGTCTTTTTTTGTAACAATGAAAGTAAAAAGTAAAAAAGTACAAAATTGTACTAATTAAACTTATTTTATATTTTTGTATAGAAAATCATAACTTCGTTATGTAAATAAAAAAAAAAAAATTGTGAAGACAATTGATGAAAAAAATATACGCTTATAGCAAAATAAAAGTTCAAATATAACTTTTTTTTTTTTTTTTTTTTTTACTAAGTGTGAGAAACAAAGTTGTTTTGGGCCCCATTGACTTGTGTGGGCAAAAAACAGTTAGAGTTTCTTTTGAAATGACATGACAGCAAGTAAATGGTGGGTGAATTTATGTTTGTGTGTACCTTTTCAGTTTTAAATTGAAACATTTAAATTTTAGATTTCAGTATAACTTTAATTTGTATGATTTTGGTTTATATTTTTCAAATATTTTATATTTGTACTTTTGGTGCTATTTTGGATTGTGACTTGAGGTCCATTATATATATTATTATATATGTTCTTAAACAAAACCGGTGTGTTAGAAAATCATTCTGAGGTCTCTAGTGTTTAGATAGACGTGCAGTGGCGTACCGTGGGGTTTCAGTCAGGGCCTTCAGTAAGCAACTGGAAACTACATGTACACATCTTACACATCTCTGTTACAGCTAACACAGCTATATGCATATAATCCACATATTATGCCGCACACAGGCTCTCAACAACAATGACGGCTGATCAACAATTTCAACGGTAGGCTAGATTAGGGTGGGTTAAATGCAGAGTAAATTTCCCTACATGGTCAGTAAAAGTAATCCGCCAATACACGGGTCACTGTGCACATTCACGTCACTCTAAAATGACGACGCACCCAAAGCAGCAAAACTACAAACGCTGGACATCCACACACCACACCACAGTATACCTCCATAACAATGCACCACGTACATCTCCATAACAATGTGCATGATACAATACTCATCAAATAATAAAGCACTCACCTGTCACTTGTATATAAAGTCCATGGGTCTGTCATTCCATGCCTCTTTACTCGTATTAAAAAGTAAACACGGTCAACAAAATAACATGCTAAGGTACTGCTGCAGCCTATTAACCCTCACGCACTCATAGTTGCAATCTTTGAAATGGCGCATAAAAACTTTGCTGGCCTTTGTTAGCGAATTCAGTTTGGGTGTTGGTCTTCCTTTCTCAGTTATTCTCATTTGTCTGAAAAAGAGCGCGTTGAAAAAGGTGTTTTTAGTAGATTGGCAACAAGATCTGGTGTAGGCGCCGATGACTGCAGCTGTCATTTTCTTTTCGTTTACTTTCACTTTCGTACCTTGGAAATCCCTGACTAAAGGGGCGGTCTAACGCTGGGGGTAGCACTGGGCACATAGCTAGATCTAGAGGGCCGGCTGTTATTGAACGTCTAAATTTGATTGGTTGATGATTCTGTCACTAATGCTCGTAACAAATCAGATGTGACGTCTTTCAAAAAAAGGGTAGCACTATCTGTAGTGCTGGCCGCAGAGTTTTTTTAATGTTTTTTTTATTCCAGTTCAACCTCAAAGAAACTAATCACAGGCAATGCGTGAATTACACAAATGAAAGCTAATTACTAAAATAATCAATAAAACATTTCACCTAATTATTTTTCTGAGTGTAGCAGAAGGCCCTGCTTCCCCTGACTGACCCACCACTGCTGAAAGGCGTGTGCTTTCAATGTAATGCCATAGCTCTCTGGACTTGGGTAAGTGACTATGAAATGAACATGGCACAAGTTTCTTTTCTCCGCCAGTAATAGGTTAAGACTTTCAAATAGGATGAGAGCAACATGATCTTTGAAAATATTGACTAATCAATGAAAAGTAATTTACAGTGATTACCCTTCTACGTGTGAAGATCTTTTAAACAGTGTCAAGACTTGTAAACCATCCCCCCTTTTGCACCCGAAGCTTTCACATGGCAAAAATCCATACCCAGCAAATACAATCTCATTTCTCCCTCCGCCCCGTCGCTTTAAATAGTCCATATTGAATTAACTCCATAAAAACGGAGATCGATCTTTCCATTGCCCATCTTGATACTGCTGTTCGCACCACTGAACTCATAATCACCTCTGATCCAGGCAAGGCATTAGTTCAGAAGAGAAAAGCTTTTCCCATCAACCAAGAGTCACATATATCCGACCATCAGACATGCAGCTCCTTGCTAATATCAGCTGGTGTCTCATTATGCCAGCTAATGGGTCAGTGGGTGACACAGTAGTTCAACTTAGAATGTTGTACCTAAATTCATTTTCTTAAATCCAGTTTAATGGTTATTGATAGCCACTGATTTTCACAAGTAGAAACACACTGTGATTATGTGAAGCGTTCAGTTTGGAGAGACCCTTCTTAATAATGTATAACTTTGTTTTTTGTTTTCTATGTACAGAAATTTCTATAGGACTAAACTGTTCACTCTTTCACGCAATAACAGTGAAGGAAAATTAGGTAAAAGCACCATACTTCATGCACTATATTCATTGTTACAAATATTAATACCTTAAAGTATTCTGAAACCATATGATAGTTTTGTGTCAGAAATGTATTTCCTTTTTCGTCAATGGTCTTCCTTTTCAGGAGAATTTTTAACCATTGTGACTGAATCTTTTAATTAGTGGACTGAACTTGAGAATTAGTTTTGTCTAATTTGTGAATGAATTATTCTGAACTACCTTAAGTAATTCATTGAAAAGATACGACTCGAATGATTTGTTCAGACTGCTTCTCTAATCAGCTACTGATGAATTTAACTACTTATGAACTTATGAACTCAACTACTTATGAACTCATGAATAACAATTTAAAAGTCAGTCTTTTTCTCATAGGAAGCCTATGTTATGGCATTTGCATTTGCATCCATTTTGAAGCTAAGAAGCTTCAGGCCCCTTTCATGGTAATTGCATGCACGAAAGTGACCAGCATGCTAATCAAAATGTCTCTTTTTGCGTTACATAGAAAAAAATAAGTCATACAGATTTGAAACGGTGTTATTAGGGTGATTTTTAGGTGAACTATCCCAGTGATATTAATGAAAACAGGCTATTTTATGTAGTTTACCCTTGATATTCCAGATCCATATGAAATGATTTGTACCAGAAGTCCTTTTTCTCTGATAATCTTTCACTTCAGGAGAGTTTTTAACTGGATTGAACTTGAGAGCTGGCTTTGTCTAATTTGTGAATTAATCCTTATGAATTTGTCTTAATTGATACATTGAAAAAGAATAATTCATTCATGAATCAGATATCTTTACTTCTCTAATGAACTACTTATGAACTCATGAATGTACTTAGCAGAAATAGGGCAGATGTCAAGATTTTCGGTGAATAACATTTTAAATTTCAGTCTTTTTCTCATGTAGAAAGGCAATTACATTTTCATTGCCTGTACAAAAGTGGTCAGCATGCCAGGCAAAATGTCCCTTTTTGCGTTCCATAGACTAAAATAAGTCTTTCAGATACAAAACCGCACGAGGGTGTGCAAATTATGACAGTTTTTTTGTAGGTAAACAATCCGTATAATATTGATGAAGATGTTATACTGTTTCCCCTTCGCCTTCCAGATCAGCCCTGTCAATATCAGTAATCAAGCCACGGTTTTGTCGGTCTGCAGTTCTCCTTTTTATGCTTTTCATTTGAACTGCATCTTTAAGGTCTGGCAGTTGTGGGTTATCTAATGAATCAACCATGGTGGAGAACAAAGGCAGTATAAAACATTTAAATCATACACTTGTGCATTAATGCTGACAGTCAGCACTGGAGGGGTATTTGATGCGATGAAATATTCTTGTGACTGAGAAACAAGAAAGC
>JAFVLL020034326.1:0-2500 GCA_021397915.2 Tor tambroides
ACACACCAGCTACAGGTGGAGAGGAGAGAGAGTCATAGAGCCAATCAAGTGGATGGGGATTATTAGGAGGCCATGATAGACAAGGGCCAGTGGAGGGAATTTGTTTATATTATAAATATTATTTGTTTATTTGTTTATATTACAAATATTATTTGTTTGTTTTTAAAAGAGTTTATTGTACTCTGAAACATACTGTAACTTTCTGAACCCAAAACTGAACCCATACTGAACCCAAAGCCTCCCCTCTAGTGAAAAAAAGACTATTTTATATATATATATATATATATATATATATATATATTATTATTATTATTATTATTTTTGAAAATTATTATATGACCCCTTTAACTAGTTGGAGTGCTGAAATTTGTTTTCCATTATTGGATACCGTTCTCATGGGGAGACACTTGTGAGATCAAAATTGTGAATATGAATTAAAAATAAATATTATACAGTTTAATAAATACTGCATTATTATATTATATTATATTATATTATATTATGTTACGTTATATTATATTATATTATATTATATTATATTGTATTATAAAATGATGAAAAAAGTTGCCTTTGCAACTAACTGAAATAAGTGCTAAAATTACTATAATTAATTAAAAGCTAAAACTGAAATGAAAATAACCTAAAAAAAACAAACAAACAAGTAAATAAAAACTAAAATAATAAAAATGACAAAAACGCATTATAAATAAAACTTTATTTATGAAAACTGAAAATGTAAAAATAAAAGCTAATTTAAAATATTAATAAAAAACTATAATATTATACACATAATATTAAAATAACACTGGTATAATGGGTGTATGCACTGGCCAGAGTTAGTCTGACATGTTTATATGATTATTTATGCTGCATTATATGGATTATCGATAGTCAAAAATGGGAAGGAGATTGGGACAAATTTGAATATTAATGCATTGTATTTCCACAACAACTGAGTTGTTGTTTTTTTCCAGATACGTCCCTGAGGTTCTGAAAGACGGACTGACCAATCAAGCCAATAACCCGGAGGTCGGCGTGGACATTTCCAGACCGGACACTCTGATTCGACAGCAGATTATGGCTCTCAAGGTGATGACCAACAAACTCAAGAACGCTTATGATGGCAATGACATCTACTTTCAGGACTCAAGTAAGTCACGTTGTGTTTTAATAATAATTTAATAATGGTATGCTCAGATTTATTGTATCTTAGTCTTTTGGTGTCTGCACTGCTAAAGAAGTTACTTCTTTACTGAAAATAACTAACCGAGCCCAGAACTGTAGTTTTCCAGTATTTACAGACAAAAGCTAAATGTTAAAAGAAACTTCAGTGAAATATGTAAGCAGTCTTAAATTCAGTTTGATCAACTTTAAAGTGATAACAGGTCTTAAATATTTTAAATGTTATAACAAAAGTCATAATTATCATTTAATGAGGTCTTAAAGTTGGGGACAGGAAAACTGGAATATGATATGGCCTAAAGTGATTATAAAGCTTCACAAGGCGATGATTTAATTAAATAATAAATATGCATGTTCAAAATCAAAATGTGGCACATTCTACAGACTCACACTTTCAGAGCAGTTCGCGATCAATGAGTACTGCACATTTATGACAAACGAGTACTTATGATACACTGTTGATGAATTAAGATAATATTTACCTTTAAGTTTTTATTTTCTAATATGTTGTAGATGATTGTAAAGTGCATATTTGATCTCCCTCATCTTTTTGATGAGCTGGGAGTAGTAATGCACAGACATTTCAAAATAAGAGTCCTGGTGTATTTGCATAAAGTCTCCTTTTTTCTGAATATTATTGGTATTTTGGTTGCATAATAAACTGTATCTGGTATTTAATTAAACATAAACTCTTGTATCTTCTCTCCAAGTCGCCCTATCATTGGAAGGAAACTAAGAACATTAACACATAAAATATATAGATTTCACACAATATCATCACAATTATCTGTTTATTAGCTTTCTGTAAACACATCAGTATTTTATCAGCATATCAAATATCAATAAACCTCAAATTCAAATGTATTGATATATTAGTACATATTAGTATTTTCAAAACATATGTACCTTATCAACCAATTTTAATTCATAAGATGTTTTATTTAATATATACATAGTATATATTAAAAGTATTTTACATTTATTTTACATTTATTTTGCTGATTAGCAGTATTAAACCTGTTTAATTATAGAATATCAGATGTATGATTTATTGCATGGGTTTGTTCTGAATGGACAGATATATTGAACACCCTTATTGATTAAAATAATGAACTGAAACCAAGAGTGGAATGCAATTAATTATCTGTGCTTAGATAAACTTGATCAAACAATATTTTGATGGTTTTATGCATACATTGTCTTAATGCAATCGTAACTTTATTAATAAATTAAATTAATAGTCTTGCATTGCCAAAACTTTGACTTTTGGCATAAAGTCTGCTTCAGGGTAGTTGCATGAAGTCAGATATTCAGTTTG
>JAFVLL020034326.1:7500-30523 GCA_021397915.2 Tor tambroides
TTTCACAATTTTTTAAATCAAAGATATACGCTATTGTTCAAACGTTTGGGGTCACTAAGATTTTCTCTTCAGTGCTCACCAAGGCTGCAATTATTTGATCAAATACTGTAAAAATTATGAAATATTATTACAGTTTATAGTAGCTATTTTCTATGTGAATATATTTTAAAATATAATTTATTTCTGTGATGAAAAAGCTGAATTTTCAGCATCATTGCTCCAGTCTTCAGTGTCACATGATCCTTCAGAAATCATTCTAATATGCTGATTTGCTGCTCAAGAAACAATGTTGAAAACAGTTTATATTTTTGTGAAAAGTTTTTTTAAATTTTTTTTAGATTTTTTGATTAACAAAAGAACAGCATTTATTTCAAATACATTTTTTTTTACATTATAAACATCTTTACTGTGACTTTTTATTAATTTAATGCATCCTTGCTGAATAAAAATCTTACTAATCCCAAACTTTTGAACTGTAGTGTATATAAATATGTGCTTTTTCATTTGCATGTTCAAGTGCTTGTTATACATTTCATGGCGGCTGATACAATTCAGCAGACTCGTTGAATCATTGCTCCTCTCTAACCATCAAAAGAGTTTGTGATTTACTGAATTTTTGCAATCATCTTCATGTGTTTTGCTCTGAATGCACTGGATATGTTCCAAAACCTAGCGAGCTGCCTACCGGGCCAGCATTTCAGGGCATGAGGATTTGGGACAGCTGGGATTTGGTGTGTGTGGATGTGAATTACGCTTCCTCTGTGTATTTTGTGGTGGTGAACTCTGCGTTCAGGAGAGGCTCGAACTCACGCCTTTTCCTCTGCTGCACATACAGCACCGACAGGAGCAGCAGCAGGAGCAGACCGAGGAAGATTCCTCCTAGTGTGCTGCCCAGCAAAAACATGGCCGGCCTGTTGTCTGATTCTGAAACACACACACACACACACACATGCATACTGAAAGATCAACTACAGAACATTTACATCAGGTATATTCTGCAGGAGTTCTGCTAAAGTTCTTAAACGATTAGTTCAGCTAAAATGACAATTTTCCCATGAGGTGTTATTTTTACATGGAACACAGAATTTGTGGCTACAAAAAAATAAATAAATAAATAAAAGATAATAATTCACAATTCAATTTTTTCCTTGCAATTGCAATTTAAACTCAGAATTGTGAGATAAAAACACATAGGCCTAATTGCGAGTGCGACACATAAACTCATAATTACAAAAAAAAATTGCTAGTAGTTGCTAGTAATTGCTAGAACTGCTAGTTGGTCAAACTAGTTTTTAAGACAGTGACTAAGTTCATGCAACTGGCCTTAGTTCAGTAACCTTTCACAGATGTTAAAAGAAGTAGGCTATTATTAAATTTTAGTGTCTTGATTCTGATTAAATTAATATTTTGTAGTTCAAATGTATTGTAATAATTAACCAAGACAAGGTTGTTACTTGAATTTTTTTTTCCACTTACTATTCTTCGTTTTTATACAGCCAATTTAACTTATTAAAGAGCATGTCTATGCACAAATAAAATAAAGAAACTGCAAAATGATATTTAAGATCATTTTAATGAATGTTGCAACTGTCCCGTTGTGGGGTCAGTTGCATATTACTTGTATGACTGGGTATCTAAAATGTAACTGAATAAATCTGAATTAAAACTTGCTCGTAAAGTAAGATATCTGGGGATTGAACATTTGGACACGAATCGCGCACGTGACTGGACATTAAAACTTAAACATGTCAGCTGTGTGGATGCTAGGACTGCTTGACAATATGGATTTGCCGTTTAGGTTCTTCTTTTAGTCTACTGTTTGCAAACAAAACTTAAGCTGGTTAATCATTATTTGTAACCTGTCATCCGATAATCACAATAAGCTTTGGTCTTTGTTAGGCTACTTTTAATATGAAACAAAGTCTGAGATTTCAAAAACTGTTAATTTTATACCAAAATTCAAACAATAAATGTGGTTTTGACGCTCTTAAATGTGGCGTGACAGATCTCCGTAGTGCTTCACTAGGCCTACAAGCGGCAGGTAAACTGATCATATTTACTAGTTATAACACGAAATAAACAGGAATGAAAATCAGAAGGTGTTGAAAGAAATAGCACAACTTAATGAAATGTATCATGTATCGCTCAATCAGTGTTTCAACCACGGAAAGACATTGAAACCGCTTGTAAACAATGTAACGTAAAGTTACATTTACCTCAGAAAAGCTATTCATTGTCCATAACAAAATAGTTAGCTAGAAAAAAATTACTCTAGAGAGGAGCATTTTGCTATATGTATGCACTATATTACATATTCATTATATTTTTACTTAACCTGTTGTCTTCATTATTTAATGTTTTAATTAATCTTTCATGAAAGTGTTTTATTACCATTGTTTATATTTCAACAACGAATTGAGGTAGAAACATAATATCATTAAAACGTTCATAAAATGCCAGCATTAAATTAAATACTGTCTTATGTGCAATTTAATATGAGTTTCTATGCAACTCAGTTTTTATTGGAGTGTTGATTATTTAAAAATTGGTTAATGAATTGATTATTAAATACACTTAATTTTTGTTTTTGGTTCATGAAAACTTTGTTTCAGTAAAAAAAATTATAATAATAATTTTGGTTGCATTATTACTTGCATACAACAACACTTCAAAGTGGCCAATGTTATGGTGCTTTTTTTTAAATGTTGTTTTTAGTCTTATTACACTGAACAAAATTATAAATAACACTTTTGTTTTTGCCCTCATTTTTCATGAGCTGAACTCAAAGATCTAAGACTTTTTCTATGTACACAAAAGACCTATTTCTCTCAAATATTGTTCACAAATCGGTCTAAATCTGTGTTAGTGAGCACTTCTCCTTTGCCGAGATAATCCATCCACCTCACAGGTGTGGCATATCAAGATGCTGATTAGACAGCATGATTATTGCACAGGTGTGCCTTAGGCTGGCCACAATAAAAGGCCACTCTAAAATGTGCAATTTTATCACACAGTACAATGCCACAGATGCCGCAAGTTTTGAGGGAGCATGCAATTGGCATGCTGACTACAGGAATGTCCACCAGAGCTGTTGCCCGTGAACTGAATGTTCATTTCTCTACCATAAGCCGTCTTGTGATAACTATTGTGTTCTTCGATCAATATGGGTAAGTAAATAATGACAGAATAATATGTGCATTGACAGCATGTTTGTTACCTTCAAGGTCAATGGCGTAGGAATATCCCAGCTGTTCAGATGCGACGTAGATCTCCTCATTGGTCACAGGTGGGAAAAAGGGGACCATGTTATAATGCCGGTTGTGTCCGATAGGGGCCATCTCGTCTGGGAAGCTGGCGTTTTCACGAGAGCGTCTCATCCATTCCTCAAATATTGCATCGGTGAATGTATGAAGCACCTATTCGGCCGTAAGAGAGAACATGTCTTTATCCAGAATCCAGAGCTCATGTACACCGAACGTTGTGATGTTATTGTCATTTAATGTGTTTTGTATGTTACCAGAAAGATTGGGTCGTTGGCGGCGGAGTGGGACAGAGCGCTGGTCCCGTTGAGGAACAGGTGAACCAGGTTGTGCAGATTGGACACAGAGCTGTCCAGCTCTCCGTCTGGCTTGTCGTAACCTTCCAGTGCGTTCCTACAAGGAAAGGTAGAAGAAAACTTCAAAACTAACTCACAGACATCAGGTCAATTCTGTAAACCCTGACATATGAAATAATAGCCAGACAAATCACATTTTTTAAAAATGGAACCATGAGCCTTTAAACAAAATATTTTAAATCTTAAAAAAAGTTTGCATATGTATTTTTGTTGTTGCTGAGTATCATATTTGATGCATCAGGCTTTTATGGCACGTATAGTGTGATATAGTGAGAATACAGAGGAAAACACTCAGTTATATTCAGAGACCCAAACAGAGCAAAAATATGCAATTTTGTGCAGATGCTGATATTTATATGGCCAAAAAGTGATAAAATTCAATGCGACCTTTATAACAGGATAGCAGATTACATAAAATGATCTAAACATCGTTGTCACTCTATATAAAAAAAAAGCAGAGCCAAGCTGCTTCAGTCCAGTAAGTGTTCATCTAGAAATATCACAGAAGTTATTCTGATGTTAAAGATTTGACATCAAAAACACATGTGAAGCAGCAGCTGAAGCTGGACGCTTGTGCAATTACACTAAAAGAGCTTTTACTGGATAAAAAAGTCTAAATTATCAATCAGAAGGCATGCAGTAGATTGTGTGCAGTGGGGATTTCTCTGTAAAGTTTTGATCATGTTGATTATATAGAGGCCTTAGAAATTTGCGTATATCAGTTATGAAACTGTATGGGGTTAAGTGATTTAGATAATTGGTTTTGTTCTCTCAGGCGAAATTGAGTATATTGTGGTCATACTTATATAAAATTACTTATATTGTTAAGATTTTGGTTAATAATTATTAATATCATGGATAGACAGAATATATCTACGTAATGGTGTTTTTGTCATTTTTGGAGTTTGACATTATAAATCACCTCATTTTGTTCAGCATGGAAGAAAGAAAATATGAGATCGACAAGATGTGAGAGTGAGTAAAACATGACTAAATGTTTTTTTTTTTTTTAGATGAACAGTTCCTTTAAGGCTGTGATGGACTGGATTACCTGAAGCTGAAGCTGGAGTTGGTGAAGTACGGTGGACTGTCAAAGTCTCTGAGGTTCAGGCAGCTTCTGACGTCATTCATGGTTGGTAAAGTCACATTAGTGCTCTCCATGATTCCTCTGCGCAAAGATCCTTCGCTGGTCCCGTTACACAAGGTCACTAAACGATTATATTCATCCAGACTGAAAGAAAAAAGATGCACATCATTACATAAAGTTACATGCTGGCATGATTCTGGATCAGTGTGAGCCGCAGGTGCGCTGTAGTAGTTTTTCTTTTCTCGTTCTGCTCCTTAGTTTAGTAGAAAGTGCACTAGTTAGGGAGTCAGTCAGTGACTAGTGCATTCAAACGATTGTTCTCTACTTCCTTAAAAAACAATTAACAATGACTGGACACTCTCAAGTGCGAGTGTCAACTTATGAAGATTAAATCTTAGAATTGTTGTTGGATGATTTTATATTTTTATTTATTTGTTAATTTTTGTATGTTATGCGATTTATATATATATATATATATAGTAAGCATTTTGGGCCTTTCTTTATTATATTCATTTCTTGTCTAAATGCCATTACATGCAGTGCTGCTTGAAAGTTTGTGAACCCTTTAGAATTTTCTATATTTCTGCATAAATATGACCCAAAACATCATCAGATTTTCATATAAGTCCTGAAAGCAGACAAAGAGAACCCAATCAAACAAGTGAGAGAAAAATATTTTCTTTGTCATTTATTTATTGAGAAAAATGATCCAGTGTTACATATCTGTGCATTGCAAAAGTATGTTGCAAAAAATCTGTTGATGTTTTGGGTCTTATTTATGCAGAAATATAGAAAATTCTAAAGGGTTCACAAACTTTCAAGCAGCACTGTATAATAGGTTATATTTCAATTCATTAATGTCACAGTGATGATTAGATCAAGGCTGTGCAAATTACTAAAACTATTAAAAATCATTTTCCTAATTTAAATAAAGCTGAAATTAAATATAAATATTAGATGAAAAAATAAAAATGAAAATTTTGTTGTATTAAATGTTGCTTTGACCAGGATTATTATAGTTAGCTAAAACTAAAACCATAAAAAACATTTTCATTATTTGAAATAAATAACTGAAATGAAATCAAATATAAAAACTGATTTTATTTCAGCTGCTTTGCTAAGCAACAATTCTCTTTTTTTAATTTACCTTGGTGTACTAAAATAACTAAAACTGACTTAAAAATTATTAAAAATCAGACATTAAAAAAACAACAAAAAGTATGAAAATGACACACAAAAAACAACAACAAACACAAAATTACTTGTTAGTTTTTTTTTTAATTAAAGCAGAAAATATAAAAATAAAATCTAATTTGTAAAAATGAGCAAAAACTATAGTAGTATCTCATGGATACTAAAATAAATTATACTAATGTATAAATTCTTCCTGATAGTTTTGTTATTTGTTAACTGAAACTACTAAAATACTTTTCAATCATATTCAATAATACAAATATATTCAGTAATTCAAATATATACTGAAAATTGCATTAAATGTTGCTAAAATAAAGTTGAAGTACTAAAATTACTAAAATTTAAACAGAAAAAAGGAGGTTAAATAGAAATATTTGAAAACAAAAACTAATAAGTGACAAAAGTACTAAAGCGTAGAAAATGCAAGGACGTTGTTCTGGTGGCCCCTTATGCATTTTTCTATTCTCTCAATTCATTTTCTAATAATTTTGAAAATGTATGCTACTTTTACTCTGAAAATGATAATATAATCTTTCACTATTTTGATTTTGACACATTTGACTCGAAATGTGACGTCGAAGACAGTAGATGAGTAAATATGCAAGTCTGTCGCACACTTTAAGAGCCTCCAAAAAACTGGTCATTGACGAAACATCTACTATAATATAATGTTTCTTGTGTTTATTTATGTATGTATTTATTTATATTAAATTTGGATTAATTTAAAATGTAACACAGAGAGACAGATATGCTGTAACTAAGCAGCAAGCGTACCTGTCACACACCACTCCCCAGCGGGCAAACCTGGAGCGCGGGCTGATACGGGACGGGTCAGTGGGGTCCCGTCCTCCGAGCAGAGAGTCTGTGCAGACGTCACACTCCGTCCGTCCCGTCGCAAAGTTCCAGTACGGGACGGCGAAGTTCTCATTACCTGTGAGTTTCTATGATGAGAAGAAAAATATCAGTTTTTTTTGTTTTTAGCTTATTCTAGTTTATTCTTGAAGATGGCTAAGGATTCAGCCGCTGGGATTGAGTTGGGCAGGTCATTTCTCCAGGAGGGAACAAATTTGGTGTAGAAACAATTATCACTCAGAAAGTGCTAGTGAATTTCACAAATAATTACAAAGTATTGGTAAGTAATGCAATGAATTAGTATTTTTTTAATCTTTGTTTTATTCCTCAGGATATTCAAAACTTCTAAGTTTTTTTTTTTACAGCGATACAATCCAAAAAATTCAAAAGATCAAGTCATTTGAAACAGATTTTTTTTTTTAAATCTTGTCTTTTGTGTAACTTGAAGTTGGAATTGGTTAAACTATTGAATTTGCTGAATTAAGCAATAAAAAACATATTTTTTCTATTACTTTTATGATTGAAAATTGGTTGAAGTATATGAAAAAATATGTTGCCATGCCAGTGTTAATTTTATATGCAGCCTCTTGGTGATTAGCTATTCACAAATGAAATCTATTTAAAAATCCTACTGATTATTCCAGTTGTTTGTTGTTGTTATATTTGAGCATCCAGTGTTGGTTACTATGAAGGCCAGAAAGTGAACTTATTTAAGGGTGTGAACATGTTTAATATATCCAATTATATTATATTAAAATGTACATTTTTAAAGTCAAATTCACTTATATTATCAAAATTTCAATACAAGCTGTCATGTTAAAGTCCCCTCTTGAGATAAGGGTGAGACGGACAAATCAAAGTTCATCATGGGCCAACTTTAGTCTGCGGCTCCTGGTTTTGGCATCTCTTTCCTAATGCTTAGTTTCCTCGGGGTTTGGACGTTGTGTTCAGAAGATTTATTGATTTAGTCACTACATGCAACAGCACAAAACTTCACTGACCCCTTGTCAGATGTCTAGATGATTAGATGATGGTTAGAAATTCAGTGTGAATCAGACCAATGACCTGTAGTTCTCTCTCCAGACTGAGCAGGAGATTGGTGTATCTGTGCCAGGTGATGAACGCCGACCCTTGTGGGAAAAGTCGATGGCTTTAAAAGGACGTCCTGGACCTGGCAGAAAAGAAGACATCAGAAGTTAAGTGAAGTAGATGAAGTAACCACATAATACAACACATATTGTCTATCTGATCTCATAATAGTATTAGGAATCGATGAAATACATTTTATTTTCCACAAATTCCATGTTTTCGGTTTTATTTTTTGCTTAACAATGCTTAACAATCAAAAATCATGTCTAATCAATTGAATTCATTAAATTTGAACAATTTAATGATTTATCACAACTTTTACAATCAACTTTCACAATAATACGGCCTGTTTGTTTGTTTGTTTGTTTGTTTGTTTCCCCCACAAATTCTTTTTTTCCCAATTTAATTTACCTGGTTTCTTTTTTTAAGTTTTAATTTTTAATTTTACAATTTAATACTTAAATGATTTTTTTGTTGCTGTTATCAGAAAGCATGTTTAATGAATTGAAACTGGCAAACTTATACAATTTAATGACAATTTGTTAAAAGCTAAAATGTATGTAATTTTTTTGTGCCATATGAAATCTGTTTTATCTTTACCAAATTCCATTTTTCAGTTTTAATTTTTCTGGTTTTAATGATTTAAATAAATGTTAATGATCAAAAAGCATTTTGTATAAAATTTAATAAATAATATAATATTATTTTATGTAAAATATTTGGATTTATTATGTAAAATTTAATATTCAAAGACACTAGTACTTATTGTGATCTGATTAATTGTACATCTCTACTTGATTTATTCATCCAAAATTTGTGCACTTTGCCTGCATTTTCCTTATTGGTTAGATCATACACTGAAAAAAAATGATTCATTGAATTTATCACCTTTTTAAGGTAAGAGTTGGTAATCAATTTATTTGAGCTACATTTAAATAAATTTAGTTGACTAACTTCAACATGTTTTTATTTAAGTGTATAAATAGTATTGTTTGTAATAATTACCTTAAAAAAAATTAGCATCATTTTTTCAGTGAAATATATAACACTAATTTCAAAACATTGCCTGTCAATTATGGAGAAAATGAAATTTCTAAAACCATTTAATTTTAACCATCATTTATTGAATTTTTTCACTCATTCTGGAGGGTTTTTCATGTTTTAGTGCAGCAGAGCAGCTAATGGAGCAGTGTCAGTGCAGCTCCTCACCTAGTACGGCCTCGCACAGAGTAATAGTGCTGCCAGACGAAGAAGTCGCAGATGGAGATGTTGCTGAACTGCGGCTCGGGTGTCATGGTCCCAGCAGGCCTTGCAGCTTTCAGTGCTGTGTGGCGATGACGTATTCGGGATGGACGGTGGTTTTGGCCAGATCCAGAACGTCCAGGAACTCCTGCAGCTCACCGGGGCTCAGAGAGTGAATGTCCTTCCTCACAGCGGCAGCTCTGCGCTGGTCACAGCTCGGCCCCGTCCAGCCGAATTTACACTCGCCGCAGTTATACCCAGCAAAGTTACCTGTTCAAAAGACAATATGTTAATACACATTAAATCTGGATTTAGAGATTTGCGGTTGCTGAAGTGTCCCTATGATATTCTCATCAAAAAGAAAAGGGATATTTACAATGCAAAATTTGGAACATACTTAAAAAAAAAATTCAAAAAATAAAAATAAGTATTTAAAGTAGTAATACAATTAATTTATTAATTTATTATTTATTATATTTATTTACACAATTTAATATAAATAGTAAAATCTAATATATATATTAGATTTTACATATGTAAAATACATAATGACATATCTCAAATAGTACAGTACATGCTAGTAACACCAAGGTCATGGGTTCGATCTTCATGGAAAGCAAGAGCTGATAAAAATGTAAAAACTGTAACTTGAATGCAATGTAAGTCGCTTTGGATAAAAGCGTCTTCTAAATACGTAAGTGTGTGTGTGTATAATTAGAACTAGATAAAGATTTGAATATATATGTAATTATGTAATGCTAAAATTAATTATTATTATTAAAATTCTATATATTTTTTACATTTTATTTTATATGTATATGCTATATTAATATATATATATATATATATATAAGAGAAAGGTTATAAGTTTGAATATTATATTATATAATACTAATATTAATTGATATATATGCTAATACTAATTATACATTAATTTGTTAGGATAGACAATATTGTATTGAGATATAACTATTTGAAAATCTGGAATCTGAGGGTGCAAAAATCAAAATATTGAGAAAATTTAAAGTTGTCCAAATGAGTTCTTAGCAATGCATATTACTAATAAAAAATTAAGTTTTAATATATTTAGGTAGGAAATTTACAAATACCTTCTTCATGGAACATGATCTTTATCATCCTAATGATTTTTGGTACAAAAGCAAAATGGATCATTTTGACATGTATGTGTGTATATGTATATATATGTATATAATAGTATACAAAATTTTATATATATCACTTTATTCCTGTTTTTCCACTAAATGAATGCCATACTTAGATACACATTCTAATATATATTTGTATGATATCCAGGCATATGAAGCAGAATAACCTGATTAAGTATGCAAACAGCCATAATTTCTACAGTTTATCAGGAAAGTCAAATAATAATATTGCATATCAAAGATCGACAGGTCCGATTGAAAACTTAATGCCATCTCTCCCGTCGTCCACGTTTCTTAACCTGTACGGTCCTCCCCAGGGTTTGGAGTCCACATGACGCGCTGCAGTTTCCTGCCGGAGAACCCCGCAGATGTTCTCCGGATCCGGTCCCAGCGCGGGACAGCACTCTTTGGACACGATGGCCTCCACGGTGCAGCAGACTCGGGGAAACTGAGCCTCGGTCAGGTAAATCCATCCCAGACTGTAAATCACAGCCAACACTGTCGACCTCCTCATATCTGGAGGATCTTATTCAGTCTGCGTTAAGTTTCTCAGTTTCTCCCTCAAACACCGCAGCACGTTACTAATCACAAGTAAATGTGTTTTTAATGATTACATGCGGTTCTAAGTGTATCGGTAACGGCTGATGGTCTATAATAGCTTGCGTCCACACATTCACAGAGCTCAAGCCCATCAGTGCTTTATATGCTCTGGCCAAGTGGAACATGGGAGGATTATTACGGCCGTCCCATGCCAGTCACCTGACACAGAGAATCTATTTGTTGCACTAATGCTGCTCAAAAGCCCTGAGGAAATGTTTCTCAATGGATTCAACTCATCTAGAGCAGATAAATCATTTTCATGTTATCACACTCCCGGGTATGAGCCAAATGTATGTACGTTTCCTTCTGATGCACTGATGTTTTAGACTAATATGAAAGGATGGTTTTGAAGTGGTTTCTGAGAAATGTTCTTATGCGTAACTCATAAGGATTCAGTCCAGTCTGGAAAAAAAGCAACTGATGCAGACAAAGTGACTCCAAAAAAAGTATTTGGACAGTAATATCTCATTTAACATATTATTGTGTTATTCTAGAATTATTTATGTGCAATTATAGTATTTATTAATATTTTGTATTAACTTTTATTTTTATTTATTTTATTGTTAAAGCACAGTATTTGTTAATATTTAGCATTATT
This sequence comes from Tor tambroides, assembly GCA_021397915.2. Taxonomy (NCBI): domain Eukaryota; kingdom Metazoa; phylum Chordata; class Actinopteri; order Cypriniformes; family Cyprinidae; genus Tor; species Tor tambroides. The sequence goes on from JAFVLL020034326.1 coordinate 18,945, forward strand.
TTTATGAAGTTTTATTAATTTTAGTATTTAAACCCCTAAAATATGAATAATTGAATCTCATTCAATGTATGACAGTGTTAATATTAATATTTTAATTTTTTAAATATTTTCCATTTTAATTAAGATTAAATATAAGATTAAGTATGTATATATATATATATATATATATATATATATATATATATACTCTTATATTTTTTTAATATATACATTTAATAAAAACACACATACACAATAACAATTTCATAATGTCCATTTTGCTTTATTTTTATTAGGTTTTGTCAATTTTATTAATTTTATAACCTACCAAAAAAGTATTTCTGTACACCTAAATCACATTTAATGTATGACAGTGTTATTTTAGCACATTTATGTACTATTACACTATTTGAGTTAGCATATATATATATATATATATATATATATATATATATATATATATATATATATATATATAATTTATTTAAATTTTAGTTTAAGTTTTGTAATGGTATGCTTTATTTTTTGTTTTTTATCATTTCCAGTTAGTTTTATTTTTTATATCACTAATTAAATGTATGACAGTGTATTTAATATTATTTATATACTGTTATAGTATTTATTAATGTTTGAGTTACCTTTCAGTTTTTGTATTTTCTGGTTTTATTTTCATTTTTTTAATTTAATTAATTTTTTTTTTATTTTTTATTTTAATTTTAATCCCCCAAAAGATTGGTAGTAAATTAAATAGTGGGTTTTGAGCGTGTGTGAAGTATTTGAATTCCCCAGGATCTCTTGCAGCAGGCCTGCGGGTCAGCCTTTGTGACTAACCGGTCACTGACCAAAGTTTCCTTTCAATCCTCAGACTGAGACTGTGTAAGCTTTGCAGCTCAGCAAATACTTAGACTCCAAATAAGGATAATCAGTTCTTCATTTTCAGATTCTTTTATTACAGCAACTCTAAAAGTGTTGCACCTCATCTTCTCTTTCTTTCTTAATTGTTTCAGTCATAAAACATGCAAAAACAATCACCAGAAGAAAGATTGTTAGTCCTGGACTGTCACACATATAACTGCAGGCTAAAACATGTTTTGTACATTGATGACGGAAACAGAAGATCTGTAGGCCATCATATGTTTCTGGGCATTATTTTTACAGTAGTGCGCTTTGTCTCCCTGACTGCTCCACTGCAAAAACCATACACGCCTCATGATGAGCCAATAAATGAAAAGACTTAACTAACGTAATCGTGTGTAGTGTTAGTGTCCAACTTAAAGCTGCACTCACAAATTTACCTTTAATGTGTAGATGAACAAATTTAAAAGAGACTGTATAAAGAATGGAGATGTGTTTTAAAATGAACAAGTATGCATCAAACATGTGAATGCCACAGCTGGAATCTAGACAGAAGAAGCTCAAGATACAAATGTTTAATCTTGTTTAGCCACTATATCATTCCCTTACATGTCTTATTTCAGAGTTTTTATCATTTTACTATTATTCTGACGATGGAAAATAGTGTAGATAAAAATGAGGTGTATCCAACAAGGGTTATTGTGGTTAAAAATAAAACATTTTAAATAAAAAAAATAATAATAATAATTTAAAAAATGATATTAGGTAGTAACGGCACAAACATGATGGTTCGCACGCACCTCGGTTTTGATGTCACGGTTTATTTGATTTGAAAAGGTGAGGGAGGAAAAACTAAAAATTATTATTATTTTTTTTTTATTTTTTTATTTAACAATGGTTTACTGAACATTATCTTTGAACATTGCTCTTCTTTAAATAAATTCAGTTATATTAAAATTATTAAAATTTAAATCTACTTTATTAAGACAAAAAATCTACCTCAGCTTGCCTAAAACTATAGGAGCCCTTTTACATGAAGCCCAAACTTAAATTCAATTACCGTTTATTTTTAACTATAATAATCAACACTCAAATTAAAAAATTGTAGGCAAACATATAACATCAAAATTAAAAAATACAAATATATAAAAATGAAAAAGTTTAATTTAATAATGGACTAAAATTTTAAGGACAAGTAAAGTCTAAATAAAACAGCATTTGGAAAAGCTAATTAATTATGTGTATTATGTTACGATGATTCGTCGTCAGCTAGTTGCAAAAGGCCAGCTTCTATTTGTTTTCCATTTTTATTGAATTGTTGTGCAGCCGTTGATCATATTTATTCGCCATTTGAAAGATATTTCTTTATTAATTAAGATCATTTGCTGATGAACAGTTTTCCCCATGAGGGTTTAGGTGTGAAGAACATCGCATTATGAACACATGGTGGCGCTGCAGAGCTGTTTTATTCTAAACAGTGGAGGAACAAGAGGAAAACCTTCATTGAATTTTCCTAGTTTATTTGGTATCAGTCGACTGTCCTCCCACTTCTGATCATCCCTCATAGTGTTCAGTGAGAAATAAAGTCATGGATATAATCTGGTGGATTTAGGTTTGCAGATTTCCAAGAGAATGCCATTATGAAGTTTAACGGACGCATTGCAAGTAAACTGGGGCTAGTTGTCACAAGATCTCAGTAACTAGCATCTTTTCAGTCATGCTTGTTTTCTCTCTAGTAGTGGTTTTGTATGTTGTTTCTGTCATCCAAAACCAAATTAAAATGAAGTTTTGTGAATGCAATAAATGCAATACAATCAGTCACCATATGATGAAGGCAGATTTGAACTGTGTACTAGAAACGCATATTTGACATAAATATTAGATTGGGGCAAGTTGTCACATGTTGTAGTATACTACTGTATAAGAAAATATATTTTGTACATAGAAGATTTTTTTAAGAACATTGGACCTCTTTGACTTTAAATATCTTTTGTGTTTTAGAATAACAACATGAGTAAAAAAAAATTACAGAATTATAACTTTCCTGTTTTTCTCTTTTATGTTGTCTTTATAGAACATCACAACTAAAAACTGTTTAAACAATAATAAAAAAACTAAAAAATGGCAACAAAATGATAAAATGCAAGGTCAGATTTTTTTTTCTTTTTTTTATTAAAATTCCTGTATTCTTTTTAAGAAATGTTGAATTATGAATGCACTAGCTTTTAAAATCTGCACAAAATAATATTTTCATTCATTCATTAAATTTTTTTTTTTTTTTTTTTTTTTTTTCTTTTGTTTTATTATTTGGTAGAGCACATCCAAAATTCTCATCAAAATATTATTTATTTATTTGTTTATTTATTTTGGTAGAGCACATCCAACATTTGAAATCTGCACCAAAATAATATTTTATTTATTTATTTATTTATTTATTTATTTATTTATTTATTTATTTATTTATTTATGTGTCAATATCAAGAGGCGGATTTCCCAACACGGCAGGGTGGACAACCATTCAAGGGACATGGACAAACTCTTCTTTTTTATTAAATAAAAATATCGTTTTTATTACCAAATGATCAATACACTCAAATTGATTTTAACAAAAATTTAACAAAATATTAGAGAACTAAATTTTTTAACTTTATGATTTGACTGTATTCTACTCTCATTCAAATTTAATGAGCAGTGCGTGGGACATTGCAAATTAACAAGCATCCTCTTACACAAAACAAAACAAAGATCTAGAAAATGTATCTAAAGAGCCAAGTAATGCTTTTGTTATGAATATAAAAACTTAGCCTGATATAACACACCCTTTTCATAGTCATTTTTATGTTATCATGGCAAATGAGTTATTTATGTACAGGACACCAAAAGGTATAATATTATATTAATATAATATTTTATTTATTTTGTTTGTTTGTCTGTCTGTTTGTTTGTTTGTTTGTTTTATGTAGGTTTTTAGTTTTGTTTGTTTGTTTGTTTTTTTGGTAGAGCTCATCCAGCATTTGAAATCTGCACCAAAATAATATTTTATTTATTTTGTTTGTTTGTTTGTTTGTTTGTTTTATGTAGTTTTTTTGTTTGTTTGTTTGTTTTTTTGGTAGAGCTCATCCAGCATTTGAAATCTGCACCAAAATAATATTTTATTTATTTTGTTTGTTTGTTTGTTTGTTTGTTTTATGTAGTTTTTTTGTTTGTTTGTTTGTTTTTTTGGTAGAGCTCATCCAGCATTTGAAATCTGCACCAAAATAATATTTTTCTAACTGCAGAAAAGTGAAACGAGCACAAAGAAACTCTGATAGAATTACTAATTCGCTATTCACTACAAAAACTGCATCCTTCCACTGTCTAAATAAAAACTAAATATCTTTAGTTTTTATCTTTAAAGTATTCCTGGTAAAGCACACAAATGGGTTTTGCCATTATTTCTCTCTTTTTGTGTTACAGTATTTGTGTTTTGACTAGAATATGGCCTGTTAATGCTCAACCTAAATGGGACTCATTTAAGTTGTATTAATTCCTCAGCGGCTAATTGCATTAGCGTGGAGTACGCTTGCCGGTTTTTCCATCATTTTGTCCATGTACAATGTAGTCTGACCCGGTAAAGAGCACTTCGCTGAAGCCTTGCTGAAAACGCCATTGTTTTAGGGATGAATAAAATAGTTAGCGCTGAGGACAGCGTTTATCCTTTGAAGTGGCGACAATGAGAAATTCTCGATTAATAGCATTTCAAAGGGACGTCCAGATGAAGGTGATGCTTAATTCTGTGTAACAAGCAACAGGCGTATTATTATTATTATTATGTTGATGGAAAAATGCATCAGTTCTGCTAATGGCTATTAGAGCAGGCTCCGTACGGCACATGTTTTAGGGAACCTAATGTGTCGATTCAGAGAAAGGTTGCCTTTTCAGATTGTAATTGAGAGCACTTCAGTTTCGTTTCAAAAGCACGAGGCTTTATAGAAGAAAATGCAAAATGTTTTCAAATGAAGCGTGGATTGGTCTGCCCATTTGACTAGCATTATGACACATTTCCCATTGCGTCTCAGACAGTTCAGCTAATGGCTCGCTCACATCTGCAGCGCTCATTGTTGTGCATAAACACTGAAGACGTCACTGAAGGGTTACCTGGGTTTTGGCACTCAGGTTTGCCTCTGAAGGGCTTTGCAATTAAAAACACAAAGATGACAGCTAGATGCACTGCTGCTGAAACAGGCTGGACTTGCTTTGGACAGTCTGGCTTTAAATTTGGCTATTGCGTTTTTTTAAGACAATGTAAATTTGAATTTATATATGTCTGTTTTAAAAGCACATGCAATAGCATTTATACTGTCAACAGAGCTCCAATACTATAATATATTTGCACAATTATCCTACCATGCTAATGAATAAAACATGTTGATTAAAAAAATAATAATTACCACAAGCCTCCATTTTTAAGGCTCAACACAAACTTTTAAAGGAGTCATGAGCTGCTTTTGTTTTTTATGTTGTACTGTTCTCTGAGGTCCACTTATGTTATCAAGGTTTTTACATCCAGAAACATAATTTAGAAGTTATAGGCTATTTTCTGTCCTGTTTTTAACCCCCCTCATCAGAACGCTCTGTTTGAATAGGCGTGGCGGATTGTAGACTCTGAAATAAACGCCACACTGCTATGATTGGCTAACACTTGTGTATCAAATGATCTGTAATAACAGACAAAGCAATAGTGATCACAGTTACTCATATGGATCTAATATACTTGCACAGCATCGTCTTTTAGTTTCAGTCTTTCTGAAAATCCCACATCGAATTGTGCTTTTTTTGTAAACAAATCCGCGGTAAAAAAAAAAATAGTGAACAAAGGACCGAGTTCTTACTGACAAGGTCTGGCACCTCATTAAAAATAAAGTGAATCAAATTAATTTATTGTTTAGTTTCTGCATAGACCTGTGTTAGCCTCTCTCATTATTTACACTACCTGTGTGAATCGGTGGGGGGGGGCTAAACAGGTAGCGATGTAGAATCGATGGGTGGAGCTAAACAGGCAGCGATGTAGAATCGGTGGGCGGGGCTAAACAGGTAGTGATGTAGAATCGGTGGGCGGGGCTAAACAGGCAGCGACGTCAAATCAATGGGTGGGGCTAAACAGGCAGTGATAGCGGGTGCTTCTCAAATGGAAGGCTGCATCCTACCCAGGCTGTGTCCTTCCTAGTTCAGTCCTTCAGAGTCTTGTAGGCTAGAGTCCTCCTCAGCATATACACGCTAGAATGAGACGCTCTAGTAAGTGCACGTGGCTATGTCACACATGTTCCTGCCCTCACAGTCATGGCACGAAAACAGTAATAAAACTTAGTTTTGGAAAAATACTTTGTATTACAAATCTTTATATTATTTGGCTTTCTATTAATGCAATACAATGAATCACAGCCATCTACAACCTCCCTGTGGCTTAAATTATTGGCAATTTAGCGTTTAGTAAGTAATTTACACCAAAACAAAAAATAACATCTATCCCTTCATGTCCGAAAACATTATTTTTGTTTTAGATTTCATAATAAATTCAGACAAGCTCAGTACTGACTCATTTTTCATCAGTTTATTTTCATGAAATGGAATGGGTACAAAGGATTGTGGGAGATTGAAGGTCGCGGAGGATACATCCCATGCATCCTTCAAATTCAGCTGAATGAAGGACGTGAAACAAAGGCTGTCTTCCAAGGATCCTTCCGATTGAGATGGCCCTCAGCGACGTTTGATGACGTGACAGCTGAGAAGTGCAGCCTTTGTAGGATGCAGCCTTCCATTTGAGAAACACCCTTAGAATCGGTGGGTGGGGTTAAATAAGCAGCGATGTAGAAGCAGGCGTTGATGATCTTCTGCGGAGGCGGTGCTTATCCACACTGTTACATCATAAAGTGGCACATTCCAGAACCTGGAGTTTTGGCAGATTGACTTCAATATAAGCTGCTTTTAAATGAGAAAGTTTTGAGCTCTGAAATTTACAGAGTGTTTTTATAGCATAGTGACCTCTTATATATCCCCTGTAAACCATTATGATGTTTTAAAAAGTTTATGATGGTTTACAGGGGATATATAAGAGATCATTATGCTATAATGTATTGTTATTTTTTTGTATATTGTTTGTTTTTTGTATTATATGCATAATTATATGCCTTTATTTTATTTATTTCCATTACTATTATTATTAGTTTTGTTATTATTTGTTATATTATTTATTTTAAATTTTACTATAGATTTGTTTTAATTTGTACTTTTTAATTGAATATAAAGTTTATCGGACTAACTGTTATTCGATCCCATTCTTTTCAGATCATTTGTCAACAAGTCCTCTGTAAAAACTGCAGAAAGTGGTTAAAGGCACACAGGTATGTTTTTAATAATCTTTTGATTGGTAGTGTATTAAAGTGAATCATTCAACATTAAAGCATTAATGCATGTATGCTACAACTTTGCATATATTAAGTTTTGTTTAAAATCTGAACATTTGGCAGACCTATCAAATGATGTGTAAAGAAAGATCATGATTAATATTGGAAGTTTATTTCTCACTGGAAATGGAAGGTCAAGTGCATTGTGGGATACATTATTGTGTACAGTGCACTTTTATGTAAACCGAGAGCAGTTGGTCATTCATTTATACAGAAATTATCATACTGTGCACAGTGTGTATACCGAGTACTACAGAAACAGTAAGAGTATGCTGTTCTCAACACACTAGAAGAACTGATAATTTAGGAGGAATTTAGGTATGTCCTCGACTCATTTACAGCCTCTAGAGGGCAGCAAAACTCTCTTACACATTTCATTTAGGTTTGACACTTGGTGGCCCAAATCTAATCATTTTTCTGTAAGGATAGTCAAATTGTTTTGGATATATGGGTACTTGCATGTTATTTATTTGAACACTATACACCATTTATAAACATTGGACACAGCATGGTGAACAAATAGAAATTCATAGTGGTGTATAGGCCTAATATTATAATATTTTATATCATTATTGTATTATATTAGTGTTATATATATATAAGCTTTAATATGTATTGTATTTTGAATAATTATGAACAATTTATTCATATTAATATTTATTTGATTTGCTGTATAATATACTGTTTATTTATTATTGTAATTATTATTTATTTATTTATTGCTATTTTAAAGGCTGAATTATATACAGTTGATTAATATTATATATATATATATATATATATATATATATATATATATATAAGCTTTATTACATAGGTTTAATATAGGTTTAATTTTATTAGAATAATTTTAATTCAATACTGTTTATTTCTTCTCATAGCTATTTTATTCTTCTTCTTCTATATATACATATAATTTTGTTTTTGTTTTTATTTTAAAGGCTGAAGTAAATACAAAAGGAACAAGCTCCTTAAATTTGGCATAGACATTTGCTCATAAAATTGCTTCAACGATTATGTGCTCTTAAAGCACGCGTGCAGGCAAGACGTTTGGGCCTTTACAGCAGCGAATTACACACTCACACATTTCAGGATACAGCGTCCGGCTGTATGTTTCCCTGAAAAGTAAATGCGAAATCAGCAGCACTCAAATCACATTTCTTGGACGTGGAAGGGGGCGATTCCTGACTGCGTAGCTTAACTGAACCTTTTACGACGGCTCCAAGAAATCCACACACTATTCGCTCGCCTTGCTCCATGGTGACACCCACATCTCTGGCAGCTTAGCGATTTACATTTTAGCATAATGCCAGCCATAGAGGAGGCACAAGGCAAGGGCGATAAGTTACAAAGTGCTCCAGGGGTAAACCTTGTAAGAGAGGTTTTGGAGCTATTTACAGTGCTTCAGAAATCCTTCAAAGATGCACCAATTGGGGAGGAGATTGTTCGCAGCGGTGCATGCTTCGCACACAAAACGCAACACAATACGCGAGGAGCGCGACGTGACCAGATGGCACTAATTCCAATATCCTCATTTTATCGCACGCTTTTGGGGAAAAAAAATGTGGTCGGGGCAAGTCGGAAAATAAAAAGGAAATATAACGTTTCAGTTTTAGCGAAATACAATTAGGACCTTTGTCGCCACTCAAAAGTCAAAAGCAAAAGTGCGCCGGATGAAAGGCGTGCGAGAAAGAAAACGAGAAAAGGGCTTAAATGATTTCTAAGATGCAATTTAATTTTCAATATGGGACTATTAAATTTTTGAGGCACATCCACTGTCGAGATATGTTTTCGATTGTGCAATTTCACATAACAGAATGCAGCTGAAATGCAAAAATCGCAACAATGGAGGCGGGAAAAGCAATGGCTTTTTCTTCTCTTATCGAAATTGCTTTCTGTAGAGTTGTTCCATTTGAAATGCATTTAATTGCAAATAAAAAAAGGAGTGGAGAGAAAGCCGTGCGCCTCCTAAGCCTTTCTCATCTGTTTGGACGCAGGGAGAGAGAGTATTCAAACGTGGAGCGGCCCAGACAATAAGAAGCAGCGGGCGTGCTCTGAATAGCCCAATCTCTCGGCCAATCCGCTGCGTCCCTCGGCCGGAAAACAGGGGCGGACCTCCCTCCCAAACAGAAGAGTAGGTGTTTTCCTGCAGAAAGTTTGCAGAACTCTCACTTTGCTTTATGTAGCATTGCTCAGATGATGCATGGAGGTATTGAGTTGAGCTTTCTGATGCTTCCACCAGAATGAAATGATTGTTGACACACAGTAGAGAGAAAAACAGTTTTTTTAACAGTAGGCCTATATTTATGGGCTTTTTCACTAAATGACACATTCATTTGAAATAACAATATTATGCGAAAGAATAAAGCAGGGTTCCTCAAATCTTTCCCTGGAGGGCCAATCTGCTGCAGAGTTTAGCTCCAACCCTGATCAAACTCGCCTGCCTGTGATTTTCTAATGATCTTGAAGACTCTGATTAGCATGCTCAGGTGTGTTTGATTAGGGTTAGAACCTAAACTCTGCAGGAGTGGGCCAGATTTGAGGATGCGTGGAATAAAGGGATAATACTATAAAAAATAAATCAGTAAATACATTGAAATTAATACAGAAAAATAAATAAATATACCGCTGACATCAAAATACACCTGGAATAATATAATGTAAAATGTCCCCATCAATGAAAAAAAACAACAACATCCATTAATTCAGAATAACAATATTTCAAGGGAGAATAAATAAATATCTAAGCTACAAGAAGACTATGATATATTTTTAGAATTTGATAGCACTTTATTTTACAGTGTCCTTGTTACACGTTACATGTAATTATGCATAATTACATGCAACTAACCCTAAACCAAACCCTGATCCTAACCCCAACCATATAGTAAGTACACATAGTTAATTAATATTACTCAGTACTTAAATCTATAATTACAGTGTAAAAAGGACAGTCATTTTACAATACAATATACAATACATTTTACAGTACAATGTTATGTATATTATTTATTCATATTAATATTTACTTGATTTTCTATTTTACAGGCTGAAGTAATTACAGAAGGAACAAGCTCCTTAAATTTGGCATAGACAAACAATAGATAAATTAATTAATTAAAAAATTACAGCTAAACTACAAGATGCCATTTCATTTCAATTTATGTAGCAATACTAAGAGGTTGCATGAAAGTATCAACTTTTTTCCAGATTTTTCTCTTTAGGAAATGCACCAAAATTAGGCAAATGTTGACAAAGAGTGAAGAGAAATATTTTTTAACAATGTATTTGACTACTAACAATTTACATATGTGACCCTGGAGCACAAAAGCAGTCTTAAGTCGCTGGGGTATATTTGTAGCAATAGCCAAAAATACATTGTCAAAATTATACATTTTTCTTTTATGCCAAAAATCATTAGGATATTAAGAAAAGATCATGTTCCATGAAGATATTTTGTAAATTTCCTACCGTAAATATATACAAAAACTTCATTTTTGATTAGTAATATGCATTGCTAAGAACTTCATTTGGACAACTTTAAATGTGATTTTCTCAATATTTTGATGTTTTTGCACCCTCAGATTCCAGATTTTCAAGTAGTTGTATCTCGGCCAAATATTGTCTGATCCTAAAATACATCAATGGAAAGCTTATTTATTCAGCTTTCAGATGATGTATAAATCTCAGTTTCAGAAAATTGACACTTAAGACTGGTTTTGTGATCTAGGGTCACATATTAAAACAATAAAAAAAAAAATCCATTAATTCGGAATGACAATATTTCAAGAGAAATATAAATAAATACTCAAATAAAATGCCGTATCAAAATACAACTGGCGTTAAAAAAGTGTAATAAGTCCACATCAATGAAATCAACACAATTAACGACTGTTTGCGTTCATCTCTGACTTCAGGAGAGACATCTGAGGAGCAGGTGACATCCTCGACGACAAACAACTGATTTGTGATTTCATTTTCAGGATGCTCTTGGCCTTCTCCCAGAGGATTGTGGGTAGATTGCCGACGAACCCGAGAAGCGAGCGAAGTGAGACCTTTCAAACTTTCTTTGCGATTCCAGAATTCTATTTTCCCCCCAAACAAAGATTTATACATATTTATACGAGCCGATCGGCGGGAAGGTGGTCCGGAGGAGGGGGAACGGAGAAGCGGCGGAACTGCAGAGGTAAACTTTATGTAAATGCCGTAAAGTAATAGACTTGTAGTGCAAATCACACCATTTTATCTTTAATTTTGCCGAGCCGCCCCTTCCCAGCATCCTCTCGGCATCTCTACGGCACG
>JAFVLL020034327.1:0-24495 GCA_021397915.2 Tor tambroides
ATAACAGTAAACAGTCTGGTCAGTGCAAGTTAAACTTCTACGTCCTCTTTTCAAGGGTGTCTAGTGGTTTCCTTCTAATTTTTGGCTGTACATTTGCGGAAGCACTTCCTCTCAGATTCGTAGTTAAGTTAACCATCTTACTGCATATGAGCAAAAACCACAGAATGAAGACGGCGCAGCTTTTGCTCTTCTGTAAGTTACTCCGTGTAATTTCTGTGTGATCTTCACATGACTGAATAGTTTTTAAGGTTGAAAGTGTTTTACTATATGTGTTTTATCTTCACAGTTCTACTGGTGTATCAAACTACAGAGAGATTAAATGATAAACAGGTGAATTTAGGGGAAAACATGACTTTAGACTGTCCGATTGGTGTAAAAGAGATTTACTGGGTTTTCCAGAAACTGACAGATTCTCCAGTGATGATACTGCGAACTTTCACTTCATATTCCACAACACCTCAGTTATATGATGAAAGATTCAAAGACAAATACTCAATACTAAATTTAAGCCGTTTATTTATTATTAACATGACTATTGATGAATTGGGAATATATTATTGTGTAAAAACAAGCATGAGTCTACAGCTCAGCAATGGCACCAGACTTTACATCACTGGTAAGCATTGTTATATGTATATATTATGTTTATAGCTAAAAATACTATCTGTGTTACTGAAATAAGTATATGCTTTTTACTTTCATCAGAGATCTTATTTGGCACTAAAAACACAAAAACTGATACAGTTCTTCTATTTAAACAGAATCTGCCCAAGATAAAAATCAAACAGAATGCAACAATCATAAACAACCACTATGTGAAACAACACCCAAGATTCACAGTATTCTGACTGTTACATCCTTCCTTTTAAACATTGTGCTGATTATGGCTATAATAGGTGAGATTTCTAAGATGCAATCAAGTTGAACGTACAAAAAAACAAACAAACAAAAAAACATGATCATATGTTCAAATTAATCTCCTCAGTGTCATTTAAGTTAAGTTTAGTGTATCCCTTTATGAAGAGTTACTTTGAAATGTACTAAAGTACTGTTTCATTATGCATGTGTATTTCATGATGATAACTTAACCAAAATGTAATACACTACTTCAGGTCTGTTAATGCTCAAGCTTAAGACGCCGAGAAAAAGTCGACAACAACCCCAGAATGTTGAATCAGATCATCTTGAGGACTTAAACACCGCACAGGTGAGACTTATATTGCTATATGATTCAGTTGCCATTTTAGTTCATTGTACAAAATGCTTCCAGAATTTCCAGGCACCGGCTAAAATGTCTCAACAAGTTATTCTAGTGTTTCTCTAGCTGAAGGTGTTTACACTCATTGGTTGTGAAATGATGGTGATGGAGATCATTCTTCAGATTTCACAACTCATGACATTTTGCGAAACATCTTAAGCAACTGTGAAACACATACAGATAGCTAACATAACTCTACCAGATGTTCTACAAATTCACAAATGTCTTACAAAATCAACCAAACTTGTTCACATGTGTAATGAAGAGATTTATGAAGCTGTTAATTTCATTGTTATTGTTCTCATAGTATTCTGAAATTGAGTTGCCCACATATTCCAGAAGAGAAAATCCCATTCAGATAAACAGCACATATTCACTTCTTCAGAAGCCAAAGCCGCATCCTAGATCAACATAAGCAGAAATCATCACATCTTGCAACCTGCAAAGTTGATAATGAGGCAGTCTGACACCTTCTGTGGGTGTATCCTTTTCGGTAGAATTAAGTTTTATAAAGGTCAGTGTGTTTCCATCAGCATTTGAATGAAACCATGTTATTTACTTATTTATAAAATACATAATTTGGATGTGTGTTGCTACTGAATACCTCAGAAATGTTAACAGATCAATCTTGATTGATTTGGTTAGAGTTTACAGTAAGGTTCAATGCATTAACATTAAATTAGAATGGACATTACTTATTTGGGGGCAGTTGTGGCCTAATGGATAGAGAGTCGGACTTGTAACCCAAAGGTCGTGGGTTTGAGGCTCAGGTCTGGCAGGGATTGTAGGTGGGGGGTGTGAATATCCAGCACTCTCTCCACCCTCAATACCACAACTGAGGTGAGACCCTTGAGCAAGGCACCAAACCCCCAACTGCTCCCCGGGCGCCGTAGCATTGGCTGCCCACTGCTCCGTCTGTGTGTGTGTTCATGTTAACAAACATAACTATTTTTTTATGAAGTATATTATTTAAGTTTGATTGTATTGATTGTAATTGATTTTATTTTTATGCGGTTAACCATGCTTGTTTAAGATGATTTAGTTAGTCCCAAATCTGACCAGCTGACAAGCACCCAAAACACATCAAAAACCATCAAACTAGGTCAGAAAACCACTTTTTCCTAGTGGAAGTTCTTGAATCAAAGTGCAAAATCATTAATTATGATAAAACACTGAACAAAGTACAAAATGGCAAGAAAAATACATGGTCTAGAGATGTGTTGTGCATCACTGACTGAAGTTTTGCCATGTTTGTTTCATGTGAACAGATTGGTAAAAGTGCTGCTTCCTGTTTCTGAAAAAACAACAGCGAAATATCTGCATTAAGGTCAAAAACTAGTTAATAGGGTTCAATATTGTTGCAATGCAATTCTCTTATTTTCAGAAAAGCAATCAGTTTTAAACTTTCTGAACATTGTTTTCCTCAGTAAAGTGTTGTAACATGCACTTGTGACTCATAAAGACATTAAAACTTGTTTTAAGAGACGGATGAGTTTTTTTTTATTTGGGTTACACTTACATTTGTACATTTTGTATGATAAGAATGTACGATAACACAATGTTTCATAGGAATTAACAACATCTGTAAACAACCAGGGCCGTAACCACCATAGACACTGAGGAAAACAAGTCCGTTAGAATGATTCATATCTGTATCCGTGATAACTCAGTTACATTTTTAGGCTAGTTTTTTTCTGCTTAGCGTCTAACCGCGCTCGTCAAAATGACTGATATGACTCTTGACCAATCAAATCAAAGTAGGCGGGGTTTACTCGTCACAGAAGCAGAGCGCGAACTCCAGCGCGGCACTTAAGCTTTTAACGGTGAAAGAGAGCAAGGTAAGATGGAAGTAGCAAAACATTTAATATTTGACAACTATTTATGATAGAAATGTTAAACGACCGACACTAATATCCAGCGATGCAAACTACTCCACTTTTTTTTTTCTCAAATATTACCGTTTTGGTATCATTTATACGATTCGTTGAATTTCTAACTGAATGTGAGACGAGAAAAGTTTTGCGTTTCGCCATATTAGGCATATACATTTTTATATATTTTAAAATACTATTTTAAAACAGTTCAAAATGATTATTTTCCTGCAAGAATTAAATCTATTAGATCTATTTCCTTCACAGTTCTATTTCTACATCTACTTTATTAAAAATGGTCTCCCAATGTTCAATAAATGGTCACGGCCTTGTACACAACAAACAGTCACAGTTAAAATGTCTTATTTTCTACTATATAGTTATATTCAGTGAAAATGACATTAATTAAACAAATGTACATGGGAATGAAGCAATTACACCATATCCAGTATTCAGGAAGGAAAATGAAGTGAACAACAAACAATAAATAGAGTTAAATTTAAATTCTTTACATCCTAACATCAGATCTTCCTCTTCGGTAGATTCACATTATGCAAATCTACAAGATACAGCAATTAAGAAACTGCACAAACAATTTTATTTCTCCATCTATGAACAGGCATCAATAAATAATCTTTATATCTGTGTTTGATTGCGTCATGAAGACGAAGCATTTATACAAGCAATTCAGTGGTGCGCACGCATCAAAAATAAAACACATTCATATGCACTCAAATACAAAACACAGAATAGAATGGGGTGCGGTGGATGTAATCAGTCCATTCGGATCTTCTGATTGGTCATCCTGTAGATGATGCTGTCATATCCAGGATCCATGTTCCAAAGGTTGTATGAGATCACGATGACGGCTAAAGCTAACACGATCATCAGCCACAGGACAATGTTAAAGATCACGGCGTAATCATAGTCATACTTGTAGGCCAGGTTGTAGAGGCTGCCTTGGTTACTCTGAAACAACCACATGGTAGCGTTACATGTAGGTCAACGTTCAACAGTAGGTCAGCGAAGGGGGTTTCTACTGTACCGTAACCGTCGTTTTGTTTTGGAACAAAACAAACAGGTTATGGGTTGGAAAGGCGAGGCTCGCTAAGATAAAACTATACGCTACTATTTCTAAAAATGAATTAAACACACGCTCAAGCTTGCTAACCAACTACTTCTGCCTACGCAATTAACGTTAAACGTCTTACAGAAGTGGTCTTGAATCGATTCCTTCTTCTCGTACCCTGACAAATAAGAATAATGCTGGAAATGCGGACCTGATCCAACATCAAGTTTTTTTCTATGTAGAAATGTTTGCTTATAGAAAAGCTTATTGCAATTAACTTACGATCTGAAGGATGGAGCGTGTCTTCCTGGTCAGCGGGGTTTCAAACGTCTTCACCGTCACCACTTCTACAACCGCGTTGTTTGCATAGACGTTGGCAACATCGTCTGCGAACTTTGTACATGCACAAACAAACAGATTTTAATGTAAAGGTACTAAAAACAGCAGTACTATTTATGTGTTATTTAGTAGTACTACTACTACAAAAAACGAAAAGTAGAGAAATATAAGTGAAAATAT
The DNA here is from genome assembly GCA_021397915.2 of Tor tambroides. Classification (NCBI taxonomy): domain Eukaryota; kingdom Metazoa; phylum Chordata; class Actinopteri; order Cypriniformes; family Cyprinidae; genus Tor; species Tor tambroides. The sequence continues at coordinate 4,718 of JAFVLL020034327.1, forward strand.
AATTAATGAATAATGAAATGAAAAATGAATAATGAACAATAATGAATGAACAATAATGATCTTATGTTCATGACAAAACAAGGATAAAAGAAATTCACAGATATCTAAATAACCTAAAAGTTGTCGTATTAGGGCTTAAGTGTCAAGCTCTTAAATGTTTTGGCTTAATTTATTTTAACTTCTTGTATTTTAACACAGTAAAATTGTGCCATATTTCAGCTTAAAATCAAAAAGAAAATAAAGCATATTACCTCTTTTTTTTGCCAAAAAATGTCAATGCAAAAAAAAAAAAAAAATTAAAAATCTAGACTACTAGTCATCCTTATTTCTAGCAGAACATTTTAGCAACTGTGTATAAAAATATAAAAAAAATTAATAACTTTTGCGATAAAGTTTTAGAAATTCTATAATTATTGACATATTTATTGTGATAATTTACATGAATACATGACTATTTATTATACAATATGAACACATTATCAAACTGTATTTACATGTACACTAATGTATTTTAAAAAAAATACTTAAAATTAAAAATACAGTAAAATTAATGTACTTTGTTGCATTAGAGATCATTGTGTCAGTAAACAAGAAAGAGGCCAGCACAGCAGTGTTATCTTAGTATCACTGAGATACTATAATACACTATAATATATGATTTATTAATATTTAGAATTCATTTTTATTTTATAGTTCCAGTTTCATTTTAATTTATTTTAGTTTATTTTAGTTTTAGTCATTTTAGTTCATCAAGTGAAAGTTTTTTAATATTTGATTTGATTCAGTTAAGATTTATTTTAAGTAATAGTAAAGTAAATTATTAAAGTTTATTTTAGTAAACTGTAATAATGCAGCACAGGCTTCATACCTTCTGCAGAGCAGACGTTAGGATTCTGATAGCATCGGTGAACTGAGGAGAGTCTGTGCCATAACGACGAACGATCTCCTCCAACCCCGCAAGCTCTAGAGAATACAGGTCAGGAGCCGGGTCTTTAGCCAGATGCTTGTGTTTCTGCAACTGTAGCAAACAAAAAGAAATACTTCAATAACACAAAATCAATAGAGTTTAAATTATCAGTGAAATAGGACAATTCTCTTTGATTTGAAAGTTGCCCCAGTAATTTAATCTGATTACAGAGATTTTTTTTTTTACATTTTAAAAGAAAATTAAGAAGAAAAAACTAATTTTATATATTTATGAACTATATGAGACAAACAAGCAGATGCAAACATTAAGGCTAGATTAAAAATAAATAAATAAAAGGATTTTAAATTAAAAAACAAACACCAACCTATAAAATCTCACATGACTGATTTATATGAGACAAACTGTCATAATGTGTATAAAGGCTCAGATCAAACAGAAACTCACCAGAGCTGAGATGTCGTACAGCACCTGAACCTCAGACAAGAAGAGAAGATCAGCCTGAAAAACACAGACCACCACATAAACACATTAAAACCGGTATGTTTAGACTAATGCCTAGTTTAGGATGGGAAACAAAAACCAACATGCATCTACTGAACAATGGTTTCTATCTGTAACAACGACTTTCACATGTCAATATTTTCAGCAAGGCAGAAGCCACTTCCTACTATGACCGAAAAACTGCTTCAGAAACTGTTACAGTCCATGTCTGTATGAAGTGGGTGAATACTGTAAACACTAATAAATAAATGATAGATACACAGATTTTTAATTAGTTATTTGACATCTATGAACAAAGTAGCTCTCAACACCACAAGTCTTTACCTCGTTATTACGGCTGAGAGAGATGAGAGGAAGGGACGTGAGGACGGATCCGTCCTGGGACAGACGTCCTCGGATCTGTTGCAGGGTCACAGGCAGGTCCTCAAAAACAGTGTTGGCCATTCCCATCATATACAGCCTCTGAAACACACAATCAAGGCATTTCTTAATATTAGACACTTATTGAATTTTTTTTAATTCCGTTAACATCATCTGTGAGGATTTCCACAAAAAAGAAAATGTTACTAATTATAAACAACATCATAATTTGAAACTATTTTTGAATTAACAAAATGACAGCAAGTCAAATTTTTTTTTTTTAGTGCTGTATCGGCACATACGACAATTTTAAAAAATACACATAAGGCGAATAATAAGATAAAAGAACAATCAATTAAAACAGACTAAATATAGATAAAAACGCTAATTTTCCTCCTGCCTTGCAGTATTAATAACTCAGTCCAATTAAATATTCTTTATAGTAGGTCTCATTTGAACTTTGTATTTTATTGCATCAAATTTTAAGCATCTCACGTGCATCTTTATCTGCAGAGCACTTTGTGTGTTTGCAGGCATCACTTATGTGGTTAGCGAGTCATAATGTGCCAGAGATTCGCTGAGGTCATACCTCCTCACTGGGGGCGAGCTGCAAGACCACAGGGGTGCTGTCGGCAAACAGAGTGTGCACCGTGTTTGCCACACTGTCCAGAGTAAACGGAACCGGCTAAAACCAGACAGACAGATAGACAGACAGACAAAGTAGTGCCATCAGTCTCATGATACAAAATAAGGGAAGTCTAGCAGAGAAACTGCACGGCTACTCAACAATGAAACATCCTAATTTTCTGGAACTTTTTTTTTTTTCTGTTTTCAGTGTCTAAGGGGAGTTATTTAACTTCACTCACTCACTCATTCATTTAAAGGTTAAACTGACAACCTACACTTTGAATCAAAGACATAAAAGCTAGAAAGAGCGAGAGACAAAGACAAGCTTTTTGCATTCAGGCACCTCAGACCCTAAAATAACTCATACGCGTGAGAATGTATCACTCACATTTTCGAGAGGGTAGGAGGAAATGTTTTTCGGAAAGTCGAGACTGTCCAAGCCGCGCACGACGATCAGAGCATTTGCACGCGGGCGCTGGAACAGTGAGCCGGCGGCCAGACCTGGCCAATCAAGATCCTGCAAACAAAACCACAAGCTTACTACATGAAGATATCACATGTGCCATTACACGATTAAATAGACGTTATACCTCACGGACTGAGAAGCCCATGGTCAGGGCGACTAAATCAGGGATCTTTTCTCCTGATATGGGCCACTGTCCATCCTGGAAAGTCACGTATTGCGGGCTGCGCAGAACAGTCAAACTGTCGCCCAAAACACCTGATGGAAAACAGTAGAGAAAACAATGCTGATATATTCCCACAAACTTTCTTTGCAATAAATGACACTTACTTCAACATTTCGAAGACTAATGCAATGACATTCAGACATTTTGAGGTCCTTCGAAAGGTTTACAGAAAAACAGTGTAAAACATGTAAATTAAATAATAATAATAAAAATAAGATTTAACTAAATAAATACAAATTAGATTAAAATAAATAAATAAAGAGTGATTAAAAGAAATAAATATATTCATACAAATAAAAAAATCTAACAGCACCATCCTATGGTGAGCAGTAAAAAAGCTAAATAATGTGACATAACAGAAACTAAATATTTCCAAATAATATTACACACATATTTATAATATAAATTATTCTACTGTATAAACTGAATAAATAGAAATTTACTGTATAACTGTGTAGATTTACTGTATAAATTGAATAAATGTATAAATTTCAGCATCTAAAAGACTGAAAAGTCCTTTCTTAACACAATTAGCAATTGAAAAATCATAATAATGCTATCATAACCATAATATTGATCAACAACGTAGGATTTTTTTTTTAAATGAACCATGACTGTCACATGACTTGCTAGGGCTTCCTCATTCACTATCAGCATTTAATAGCAAAACCGTTTTTATTTCACAGCATAAAGCAACATAAACACAACATCGTACCAAATCCAAATAAATAAATTAATTGAATTAAATTAAATTAATCTAATTGAGATACTGGATCGATTTACATGAACGCGGATTGTGGCATTCTCACTGCAGTCGCCATTATTTCATCAAACAAACGCTAAAAACACACCGACCCGGCAAAATAAAACCACGTACATCTAAAAGATAACGCATAACGTCAATTTACCTGACAAAAGGCCTAAAAGCGCAAACACCGTGTTGATAATTGTTCGACTCATCTCGATTTTTCTGATGGACTAGCTTCCGTGCAATACCGGTCACATGACACGGGCCTACCGCGTGACGTCGTGCGTCATGACGTCGCTGCTGTTCCTGTAGCGGGACTTTTAAACTTCATTTAATCAATCTTAATTAAAATGAATGTTCGATAATGTAAATTAGCTTGCTAAAATAGCTTTATAATGCTATTAAGTGAAATCATTAACACCAGAAGAGACCTTCTGAGAAATAAGTAAGCAGTGAAGTGAACCATGTTTATCTATCTATTTATCTATCTATCTATCTATCTATCTATCTATCTATCTATCTATCTATCTATCTATCTATCAGTAGGATGTGACCTTCAGCTCAGCAGGACATGTGACATGCAGTATGTCTGCAATAATTTTCTGAGAGGATTTTAGTCATCATGATGAGCCACTGTTTAGTCCTAAGTATTTCACATGCTGTGTGACTTCATTTCTACCCTTCTTTTAACGTTAAATATGATTTAATAACCTTTTTATAGCCTAAGTTTTATGGGTTTACATTTTTTTTCTTCTCAGCTAGCTATCACTTAGCTTGTAGGTTAGCATGTACCAACTTTAATTTCTGACAGGAATGAAAACGAAGCTGTAAGGAATTAGCTTATGTTAAATGGATTGTACTATACTGATAGCTGAAAGAAAACTGAACAAAAACTTCAGAAAACAGTTTTTAAAAGTTAAAGTTAAAATGATCTCGGAGTCGGACATTGCGTGCCATTATAAAGACCGTCTATCCCTCATAGCCTCGTTTTCATCCGCATTAAATTCATGGCGTCTATCTTGACTAAGGTCTACTTTCTGATTAAATACTTAAATAGCAGGCTAGTGTATAATAATTCTGTATAATTAGAGCATAAATAAGCTGCACTTTGATTTGATTCCATCTACTGCAACTGAAAATCCAGAATATATATATATATATATATAAACACTACTTATGTTAAACTAGCAATTTGTAGATCAGAGAATTTATATGTATAGCCTACATTTCTTGTTTTTATTAGCTATTTGAATACATGATCTTGCATTTCCAAGGCTCATCCTCTTCAACCTTGCTGATTTTCTTGTAATATCATCGTTATCCACTTGGAGGAGCTCTTGTTCCGTCACTAACCGCTCGTATCGACCGCGTTTATCTCCGCGATCCAGCGATCATTTCCCAGCGCCTGTGAGATTATTTTCACGTGTCTTCTAACGCAGACCATCACCATATGTTCGGCCGAGAAGCCTTATATGACTCATGATATTTCAAAATAAGTCAATAAGTCAAAGAGTAATATATTGAAAATAAAGTCTGGGTTGAAATAGAACTAAAAAGTCTGCATGCATGTTAGTTCTTTATATAAAAATATACATATCTTGGTGAGCTGTAGGCTGATCATCAGATTCCACTGATGATGAATCAGACGTTGAAAATATGTTTGGTAATTAAATGACTGGTGCATATGACAAAATCATGGTATTTTACTTTTCCGAAATATATGCAAGAGAGTTGATGAACAACTTTTTATGTTAACATCAAAAACATTGAAATTGGTATTAAGAAAGTGTATATTTTAGGTCTTTCGACAACATTTTGTAACATTTTCAACACTTTTTTTATTTCAAAGCACATTTTCCATGCATGCTCTTTCAGGCTAATATGTCATAAATGCTGCCTGCATAAATATATATCGTATAAACATAGAATTTTTTTATATATCTATAATTGTAAAACATTTATGAAAATGCTAGTTTAAGATGAAGTTTAGCTTGTTACACTGCAATTAGCCTCCTAATACACTTTCAAAACGCACATACAAAACATCATTTGCTTTGCTATTTTAGTCAATAACAAACATCAGAAAATCACCCACAACATAATCCATTTAACATGATCGTTTCAAAATCACACCGTTTCCCGTCTCATGCCCGCGGAGGAGATTTTGTCCCGTACAGTGTCTTGTCTGAGGTCCGTTCTCGCCCTGAGCAGCGGGACCCCGTGACACGCCTCCTCTGATTTTCACATTCCATTAGGTAATTCAATAGCAGACAATTAGACTGACCCAGGCATTGGCCCACCCAACGGGACACTGCCGACACAATGACCCTGATAGGGCAACGCTGCAGAACTGTCTGCCTGCAGTTCCGTGTCATCCATCTGAGCATGTAAATTATTAATTACAGTTATATAGAAGTGTAAGTTATTATATTAATCGATAAATAATTATTTTTTAAGTTTTCTAACATTTTAAAGGTATTTATGAATATTTATGAATAAATATATTTTGAATATTGTTTCAGGGTTATTCTATGTGACAACATGTACCTTTCAATAAATATATTAAGTCATATAATTTCGGAGTAGACAAAATGTATTATTATTATTATTATTAAAATAAGCATAAAATTGCTTGAATATTTATTTGTTTATTTTGAAAAATAAAACATTGTACCAAGCTATGTATGCCAGCACTTGTTTTTGACAATTACCTTTTAATTCGTTATTATTATTATTATTATTAATAATAATAATAAATAAAGCAGAATTTAATTAATTAATTAATTAATAAGTTATAGTAATAAAACATTGTACCAAGTCAATGCAAGCATTCTTCTTCTTTTTTTTTTTTAAACGATTTTGGGCCTTTTTTATTTTATAGATTAAAAAAAAAGTACTTATTATTATTGTTATTTTTATTATTATTAAAATAAGTACAAATGTAATTATTTATTTATTTAGCTACCTATGGCAACACTAATTTTTGCATTCCATATATTTTTTTCAATTGATTTTTTAATGTATTTTGCATAACTTAAAGCAATGTAGAGCTTTTTATTTTTATTTTAAAATATTTTATTTTTTTATTTTTAATATTTTATTTCATTTATTTACCATGTCAATAAAGCTATGAATCTGCATAACAGAACGATATAGAACGATATAAGAACAATAGAACATAAATACATAGATAGATAGATAGATAGATAGATAGAGGCACATATTACTTATTTCTGGAGCAATTCTACCGTTTTCGCAAGTGCAGACGGTGACTCTGAAGGGTTTGAATGTCACATCACGCCAGCAAGTGACAATGTCTCGATGAGCGGACATTAACACCAGCGCTGATGGCCGCTCACTCGTCTCTTCCCCTTCTTCTGTCTCTTTATTCCTCGAGAAAACGCGAAGCACAGCGCCTCGGGCACTGAACACAATGGAGAGCTGGAGAGGGTGGGACGGGGGGAGAGAGAGAGACCCCATGCATGTATAAATGAAGGCTGCATGGGGGAAGGTAGGGGCGGCCTTGAAGAGATCAGATTAAACAACAATACAAAAGCCCACCACACTCGCCTCTTATTTATTTAGATTTTAATGAATGGGGAGCGTTTGTGTCAGCTGAAGAATTCTAATATCCTATAAGGCCCTGGCCGTGTTGAATTAGGCCTAATGGCCTGTTTATTTCGGGATTCATTTTAGGAGATTCGGGAGTGCCCGTTGTTTAAATATGTATGTTGGACTGAAAACATTAACTCAATACATTCATACTCCCTACATTCTCACATTTTTGAGCGTTGCTCTCAAAGACACAATGTCTCTTTCTTATCAGTAGATAACATTATCGTTGTCTTTTATTATCTCTTCAGAATTGTACAGTTTATAGTCTCAAATAGTGGCTATTTTGATTGAATTTGGGTCTCATTTGCTACTGGTTAATACTAGTTGGATACTAGTTGGACAGGATTTCAAACAACAATATTTAGGTAAATTACTTGAGAGACCCAGATCAATAAGACTGTGAAGAACTTATTTAACATACTTTTTAAAAAGATTTTCTAAAGTAGTAATTCAAAATGGCCATCCAAAACATGCCACAGTATAGCTGGACTTTTATTACTTTTATTTGACAAAATATTAGACAAAATCATAGAACTTTATATGGAATCAGACTTTAAAACATTTCTGGATCATGTGATCTCTCTATAGATACAGAATTGATTGAATATGTTAATTTTGAATTATGTTATATTTGCATCCCCTTACAATTTATACTGCACTTCTACGTTACACTGTATCTCCATTCCCCAATTTTGTTAAAACACCAATCGTTCGCCTGTGAATATAGGACTCTGAGCACGTTCCCGAGCTCTTTAAGCGCGCTCCCCAGCGCTGTGACCTCCAGGTCGCCTACCCAGGGGATGATGCTTGCGTGTGGGGGAAGGGTTTGCCCGTCAGGCGGTGGCCAATACATCCTCCGTCAAAGCCCCGAGCAATCCTGTTACACACGCAGCTCGCGCGATTATCCTGCTCCTCTTCTAGGCGCGACAAAAACAGCCTCTCGCGCAGAGCGGCCACAAACATCATTCACATTTACGAATATTCTACTTGAACTAGTTCTTATTTAAATGTAATGTACGTCATCCTAGCTAACATATTAATGTTCTAAAACGTTCTACATGCTCTAAAAATGGGATGTTTTTCAAACATTCAAATTTAGGTTCTGGGAACTTGCTACATTGATTTTTAGGCTATCACTTCAGTATTGTTGAATAGGATGAATAGTTCGTATTATTTGAACGTTCGGACTAATTTTGTTCCTAGGTTTACAAAAATGTTCTTAGCACTTAAAACATCCTGAGAATTTCATCATCTTTAAAAAATGTTGCACTAAGAATGTTTTCTTGTGAAAACTTTCATTAAACATATTTTAAGAAACTTTGTCTATGACATTAGCACCATTAATTTGTCCTTTTAGCATAAAATTTTACATAACATGATATTTTTAAATAAAACTTTGGCTTTTGCTTTACATTTCTAGGCCCCAGCGATAATTTTTTTTTTAATGCAAGTGCATTTCTGATCACATTCCAATAACTAATTAATGAACTTTATTCTGACTTTTTGACAACAAAAGTACAACCACAATTATACCTGCTATACAAAAAAAGTCAAGGACTGCAGCCGTTTTATTTTGAGTACGTCTTTATTCGCTCAAAAAAGTGAACGAGGGTTTAATGGTGTCCTAGTGTTTAAAGCCTTCTGGATTTTTTTTTTTATCTGTCTTACATTGAAAATATAAAATGCAAATTTGTTCTGCTTAAAAAAAGTAACATTTATATCTATGTAAGCCATCTATAAGGTTTAAAACACCCTATAAATCCACCTACCACCTCCTTCTCTCTTTATAATATAAGCCAAAAATACCGTTATGTGGTTTTCCAGAAGCCTCTCAGCGGCACTGCCGATTAATTTTGTTTACGGAGCCCGTACGCTGTGCGAAACACCCCCCTCTCGCTGTATTCTACACGGGCGCATCGAGTCGTACAGAGGGAGCGCAGCATACTGGGTTTATGGTAATTGCGGTTGTTCCCCCGACTGGCCTTCTGGGTAAGAGAGAGAGAGAGAGAGCGAGCGAGCGAGGGAGAGACAGGCGTCTTGCGCTCAGCTTTCATTCCCCGCTGCACGCGCTTACGGAGAGACACACACACACACAAGCAGCAGCGCGCCAGGGATATCGCGTATCGGAACCGGGACAAAGAGACGGAAAATTTTCCGTGATCGGTCCGTTAGATTAAAGAGAGTGAGAGGAGTTCGTGTGGCGGTTTTGTTGGCCAGTGGTCCGTAAATGTGCCTGTGAGGACCGGCCCGTGCACACACGAGCAAACACACTGCTGCCGTTCTCGCGGCGTGGCTCTAGATCGCTCGTTGTCTCGCCCGAGCCCAACATGGCGCTGCGAGGCGTCATATAGCAGACTGAGCTCAGTTCAACCAAAGCCCCGGGGATTTTTCGCCACCTGTGCATTCACGCGATTCGTGTCGAAGCTGTCCTCCTCTTGTGAATCAAAGGAATTACGTTCGACTGCTTCTGCATGGATGTATATGGATCTCCTACACGCGTTCACAGTTTTTCCAGGAGTGGATATTCGCATTCGGCAAGTCCGGAGATACTTTGAACTTCTGAAGGACTTGCTTTGAAAACAAAGAGAAAACTAGGTTTAGTAGATTGATCTGAGTTATATATAGACTACATAGTAATGCAGCTTTCAACAGGAGCATCTGATCCTCTTTGTTTTAACGGGAATCTTTGCATATCTTAAAAACTAAAAGAGTGAAAACTTGCATTTAAAGAGGAAACCCCATACTTTCCGTGCGACTCGATGAACAACAAACATCACTACATTCAGGTAAGAATGTTTTAACCTTTATTATTGATGTTTTCCATGCCTTATCTGCTTATGTTTGTTCCGTTACATTGTCCAGTGTAGGCAAATGCGTCCGATCAGTTTCGTGCGGACCTTTGGCAAAGCTCAAGAGGGGTTTGTTTTTGATACCTAAAACTGTTTTAAACCACGAACCTTAGCATACAGACTCCTGTTTGGACATATTTGACATTTCGGTGTAAAACTTGTGTTTGCTGATAAGTTTTCAACATTTTGTCTCCGGGATGGTGTTGCGATCGCGGCGATGTTGTTGACATTTCTTGCTGGTGGTTTGTGTTTGTATGTGAATATCAGACATTGCTTTTCATTTTATAAATCTATATAATCTAGTTTTTCTGTCAGCCCAAGGACTGTCTTCACGAGCTAACCATTTCCCATGTTACGGGACTTTCCTTTTTAGTAGCTGACCTTTTTTACTGTGCATCACAGCCTATTCATAGCGAAATCAAATCGTAGATTTGTGGAACTGTTGGTTTCTGTGAAATTCACGTGTGTTAATTTTCTCGTGTTGAGTAATAAGACGGTGGTGCGTGGACTTTCTTTTTCCGATCGGGATACACCGCGAACGCTATTGATTTCGCGAGCCTCGCCCTTTTATATGACGGTTGCCAACCTTATGAAAATTGTAATAAATGATCCTTTTCGGTCCCTTACAAAGCTCCTAGAAAACAAGAACTGGATGTGACCTCCAAACAAGTATATATACACGTTTGGAGGTCACCTCCATTTCTTTTTTTCAGTGAGCTTTGTGAGAGGACTGAAAGGAAACATTATGGACAGAAGAAGCTTATAAATTCATATAAAATGAATGAAATGTTTCTTGTGGAGCCTGTGCTAGACATTGAAGCGAAATAGTCCTCAGTATGAGCGCTTTGTGGAGACGCTGTAAGTCCTCTTTTTGTTAATAGCCACGAATGTTGACGAGACACTTCACGACCTTCTTGCGCTCAAAGTTATTCGTTGTCGGGTTGTGTCCGGGACGGGAGGAAATGACTTGGCCAGTTCCTAAGTGAAGACATTGACAGTTTTGTGCATAATCTATCATAGAGCTTTGAAGTTTGAGAAACCTCTTTGTCCTCGACAGGCGCGGCCGTTTGGACATTAAGATCCGTATTGACGCTATTTTTCTCCACTTCAAATATTTCACCCACTATGTCACGCAGACTGTCGTGCCTTTCTTTAATAACAGACAGTGCTGTGTTGTCGCACCCTGATGCTTGCTTTTGTAGGAAAACCTCAGGGTTGTATCCAAGCTGTTAAAGAGCTGTGATGGTATCCGAAAGTTTGTAGGTTTAATTGCCACAAGGGCTGATCAATGAACCATTATCGCTGTGCCTTAAATAAGACACCTAACCCCAGGTTTATCTAAGTTGATTTAATGAGTGTTGTTTAATTCACCCGTGATAAAAGCTGTGAAATTAGCCTAGTATTTGTAAAGAGTTTAGACAAAATAGAAATAAAATGGTTTCGCTAAAGTGAAGACACGTTGTTGTTGGTTACGCTTGCTGAGGCAAACTTAGGCCCCTAGTTACTGGCCTGCTTTTTGTAGTCAAACCCGTGGGTTAATTTTTCACAGGAGTCTCGTTTCTAAATGCTTGCGACGTGCTATTCTGCATAATTAAAGCGCTGTGGACGCTATTAATCAAACATGTCAGAGCGTATCCGTATGAATCCTGGTGGAAAGAAAGCCCTGGATCCATCCATATTTTCATAGGCTTGCCTAAACGGCTACCGCAGATTTTTGGCATCCAGTGTTGCAGCCTGACTCAATCACACTGTCAATTTTAAAAGTGCATTTCAATCTGACGTGTATTGCTGCATACTCTTAACATGTTTTTAAGTTGTTCCTCAACCGCTCTTGTTGTGGATTCCCAATAAGACCCATTTGGCTGTAGAAGTTTTTGAGTTGGCCTGTTGGTTCTTTGTAGATTAAAAGAGTGCTTTATATTATATTTATAGGTTCTTTAGATCAATGTAGGCTGTAACTTTTTGGGTTATTTCGTGTAGGCCTAGATATTCTTCTGAAGACTAGTGAAAAGTTCTTTTTTGCCCTTAAATGTGAAAAATATGAAATCACGAAACCCTTTTGCTTCTAATTGGAACCTTAATTTGTGTGAGTGTATATACACACACTGAAGCGTTCATCTGAATAGGACTTTTTACTTTGTAGCAAATCAAACTTTATAGAGTGGAACTAATGACTGATTTAATGTTATATCAAAGCCGACAATCTGCTCATTATTTGTTCCAATCTGTTCAATACAACCTAATCGAAGCTTCCGTATAGCGGATCAGTTTTTGTCTTAAATGATCCCCACTTTTTAGACTTTTAAGACCCGCTCTATGCATTTATTTTGTTCTTAATCTATGTTTTTGTTGATACAATTACAGATTATACAGTGTTTGTATACGACTGGCACGAATACCGGTTGTTTTCCACCGTTTATTTCGTCCACTCCCCTGACTCGCCCTGCCGAGACCCCCAGCTCTCCGGGTTTGTTTATTTATAGCCCGTCAGCTCAGTGTGAGCTCACGCCTGCATGGTCTCCTCACCCACGGAGCCTGTCTGCTGGAGACAGACCAGCCTATATTCCGATGGCAGCGTCAGATTTGCAAGAGAGAAAGTGTGACATGTCTGCCCCATATTGTAATGCTCTATACATATACCCGCGGGTGGAATGTAGACCGACAAGTCATGGCCTGAGTTAAACCGGTGCCACAGTTCACAGAATATTTTAAGCGATTGATGTTGGCCATGAATCTGGCAGAAATTAAAATGAGCCACATAACAGAGTTTGGCTGCATTAGAGGTTACGGAGATATCCTATGATAGAACATAGAGGCCAGCCCAATGTCAGTATTTTAGATGGTTTTTGCTGGTTATTTTGTGTTTAACAAAATATATGAAGAATTAACGCTGTATGAATAATGCATATTTTAGTCTGTTTAAATATGTGCTTCAAATGTGCTCTGGCCTCGAAGTGTAGGCCTATTATGGCAGAAAAAAATACATAAAAAGAAAAAGTGAAGTACTTTAGGACAAAAGGCTTGTTTTCTGATCATTTTCATTTCTTTAGACGCTTTATAATAACTATTTTGCGAATTTCTAACAACTTTTGCTATTGGTTATAATTTTAGTTTGGGTTTCAGAAATGAATCTGGAGCAGTCAATATGGACCCTTTGGATATCCGTCAAAACAAATCAGTTCATCCTTATCTCACAAAAAACAATTTGCAAAACATTTGGGCAAAATATTGAATATTTTGTATTTAACACCTAAGTACCCGTGAGCAGACATCCTCACAGAGTTGAGTTCTTTACTAAATCGTATTGCCAGAGTTTGCTTTTGTCTTGGCAGCCCGTTTGGTTTTATTCGCCAGCGTTTTAGTTCGTGTGAGGGTGGAGAGATGCGCGCGGATCGGATTTTGGAGTTTGGCTCCCGCTGGAGACGTCACGTTTGATTGAAGTTTCTTCTCGGTCCGAGCGGTCCCGCGGGATGGTGCGCGCTGAAACGGGAGAGCTCTTCTCTTCGCTTCACCGAGCTTTTGTGCCGCAGCAGGAGCCCTGGCGTGCACGGATCGCTGCGCGCTCCCGGAGTGACGCCTACCCATGGATACATTGTTTTCTTTTCTTTGCGCTGTGTTTCTCTTTTTCTCACACGTTAAAAGCTGGGATTTTTGATACAAATACACTGTATTGGAGAAAATAGATTATTATTAGGCTAAAGATACGGTTTGAAAATGCCAGTCACTTTAGGTTCTAGTTAAAACCGAAATGGAGAAGTGCAACTTCCACAAGGATGTTTTTTTCTCACATTAAAGCATCTAGGTAACCTACTGGTGCTTTAATAAAAAGCTACTAGTCGGTGTCTGTTCTTATTATGGTGGAGGACGATTAACAGCACGCAATGAGCTGCAAAGTCATCATAGCCTACGTAAGACATGATAAAACCGCTCTCAATTAAAACAGAACTACACACCCTGAAGAGGTAATGCTTTAGAAGTAATAAAAGATATATGAAATCTTTGTGACTTCATCCACACATTTAGTTCTCCATATTAGATGTTTAAATATTTTATCTGCATTCACATATGGTCTCTTTTAATAACAGCAGAACAAGGTGTGTCACCTAACACATCTGATAGCAAGATATATTAATGAGTAAAGTGGGGACGAGGTACATAATCTGCTCATTATCCTTTGCACGAGCTAAAAACGGCCTTAGTTAGGGTGTCTGGAATTAAATAGGGTACGGGAATCGTAAGAAATGTGCCTGTTTTGTGTCCTTAACTCTTCCCGAACGGTTCTTTTAGGACTTTTTCAATATTTGGGGAGAAAAGAATTGCAGTTCTTATTTACATGTTGTCATCTCATGAGGCTTATGAACATCATCATTTCTTAGTTCATTTCGAGTGGAAGTTGGAACGTGACTAATTGTACCTAAATCAGATTCAGTCCAACTGAATCATAAGTGCATTTGACTCGCTAAAAAGATCCGGCTCAGAGTAATTCGTTCGGAGAACAGGTTGTAGAAAGTCATTCGATCGTGAGTCGCACTGTAAATTCAGTAATGATGTTCTGGTACCGCTGAATATTAGCGCAATAAACACCATTAAAGTATTTTAGTGCAAGGTTCGATCTACATCGGCGGAAGGATGCAAGTTCAAGAACCCATAACTGAATCGACCGTCACTCGGGTTTAAAAACGGAACCAGTTCCGAATAACGGTTCTCGGGTCCCAACCCTTGAGCTGAAAGTCTCAGAGAACCCAATTCGTATCGATTTGTATTCGCAAGCAAGAAGAGAAAAGACAGAGAGAGAGAGAGAGAGGGGGTTGGCGAGAGCCAGCGCTGTAGTCTCTAGAGTGCACGCACGCAACCCACCATTTCAAAGCAGCGCAGAGCGCACACGAGGCAGACGGGGAGGTGAGAGAGAGAAAGGAATGGCTGCGGGGGCCGCACGCCGAATGTGTGCGCTGCCAGAGCGTGGGGCTCGCAGCAATTCGTATCGCTTCTCGCAGCTGAATGTCTGCAGGCAAATAATCACTTTTGTACACGTCGCGTCTTAAATATCCGAGCCCTGCTCGCGGAATGTTTTGTTTTTGTCTTTTTTTTCATAACGAGCCAAGCAATGCACGGCGCATAGAAAAAAGAAAAGTTTTGTCTTGTGTTGCATAGGGATGCGAAACATGCACGTTGACTGACCCTTTGACTAAAAGATATAGATAACTTTTTTTGTTTGTTTGCCAAATTATAGATTTCTAAAAAAATTGTTTTAGCGGACACTATGTCCCATGAGACTGTATATTTCATTCTTTTTGTTATATGATGGTCAGGTTAATATTGTCCTCGAAAGTTTTTACCATGCCTTCATTGTTTATTTTGCAACTTATCAATCAATAATTTGATATACTTTTTAATGAAATAAATATTTGTCCCAGACCTAGACTTTAAGTCTTAAACTGAGTTAAATAAAATTAGGCTAACCATCACACAGTCAATATAGGCTGTCAGTATTTACTGTGAAAATTCGTAATTTTAGTCAAGTGTGTCAAGCGTAATGTGTGTATTCAAGATAGTTCTACTATAACCTATAGCCTAAAATACATAATATGCAGTGTATGAAATGAGCAACAAAGGACTTCAAAAATGTTTAACGTCATTTCCATCACAGAATGCTGTTAAACACAATAGTAATTTGAGATGCTGCAGAAATGACGTTGCAGTGGAAGTTTTTATAAAAGTATTTTCTCCTTAAAACTCAGTGTTTGTTTTCTAAAAGTCAACTGCTGCAAAAGTGCATTTTCGCTTAGAGTTTAGAGTCATTTTAAAAGGAAAATTATAAACATTCTGCTTTATTATCTCCACAGAAAGTGTAGAAATGGTTCACATACTACGTCTGGGTTTGGCCTTCGCTAATATGTGATAATCTAGGATAATTTATGTACTAGTGTCAGTAATGTGGAGGGATATTTCACCCGGACCACCTTGGAGTATGACACGTTCATTTTCAGTTAGACATTGGACGCTTTGCGCTTAAGGTAATAAAGATAAGCTCATACCTTTCACAGCAAAGCAGTTCTCTTTGAAATGGCGCGCTTTAATGAAAATATCTTCTTCACATAAGGGCTGTATTACATACCTTCTTTTCATAAGTCAGGGAGGCATGCGATACATTTTAGTATAGGCCTACATTTCGTGTGTCTTGAAAAACTTTTGTCCTTGTATTTCCCCATTCATTCGGCTTTGTTTTTATCTCCTGCTTACAGATATTATAAAACATTTTACTGACACTTTAAGAGCAGTAGAGAGTGGCGGACGATAGACTTGGTGATCTGCCACAGTTGGAGAGCTGATGGCGGGGCCTCTGGGGCTCCTAGGTGGAGATCTCAGCGGCCTTCCTTTCTCTGCACTTGAGGCCTTACTGCAAAAACTCACACCTCAGGAGCTAAACATTTAACACTCTCTTTCATGCTCCGCACACTTTATAACATCATCTCGTGTTCTTCTATCAACAACACCGACCTGATGCAACGGCTTCCACGCCTGGTAGTGCCTTTGGCTTATCGGTGCCACACTGTCACGCAAACGTCTTTGGGTAGGCACTGAAAATAATTATTTTACTTGTAAAATATACTAAGCATATTCCTATAGTTGTTTTGGTCATTTTTATTCTTGTATACCAAATGGCAAATTCAAAGATGAAAATATCTTTCTTTGTTATTTTTAAATGTTTTTTTTTTGTTAGCAATTCATTGTTTTAGCTTTTATATAGGCTATATATCATCATTTGAATGTGTATGTGTATATATGTGGGTACTTTTTATTTGCTTTATAATTTTGCGCATTACCTGCACGGTCTATTAGCTTTGAAGTGAGCCGAACATTACGTGCTGCAAAATTACAGTGTTTTTTTCTTGAGCAGCGCTGAGCGCAATGACAGGAGTTACAAACTCCGTTTCTGCTTCGAGCATTTAATAATGGCGGGGCTAAAGAACGTAAAATACGTAGCAAAGTTTAACCTTTGTATAGTCTTTTGTTTAGTTTGAAAGCCAAGGTGATTAGAAACAAAGTTAAAACAGCCCATGCAGCTCGATTCAGTGTTGGCTCACCTGCATTAAATGGCAGAAAAAGCACCCGGCGAGCTTGGCTTGTGATTGATGTCTTTGAGAACGGAGGTTTCTTTCCTCCGTGGGGGGTGAGTACCCCTCTTACCGAAGCGCCCCTCAAATGCATAATGTCCTCGCCCCCGCTGGCGCAATGAAAGCGCGGGTCACAGAGGGGACGGAAAATGAGAGCGCAGAGAACGTGACTGAATGGCCAAGGCGAGTGGGTTTCTGCTGCGCTCCCCACGGCAGGGTCGGATTAGACTTTGCAAGCAGAGGAGGATGGGGGAAGGGAGGCACACGCTCTGGGAACGGGGCAGAATTTATGTTTGTTAAGTTTAATGGCGGCTTAATGCTGGTGTAGTTATAGAACAATAATTCAACTTCGCATGTAAATGCAAGCGGGCTACTCACGTGCATGTGCTTAGCCTGAATAGCAATGCCTCTTTTACTGTTTTGCATAAATGCAACTGCTTTTAGTGATAGATTGTAATTGTATTAATACATTTTGCTTATGCATTGAAGCTTTTGTGCAACACAGGTTGCTATGGAAGTGATGCATGCTGCACATCTGTGTGTGTGTGTATGTGTGTAGGTTGGTTTGATTGATGACAGAGGGCAAACTGTCTCACTCCTTCAATAGCAGCGACTGTGGCCATGTCTCTAGATAAGCTCTGGGTCTGCGTTATTGAAATCTGGGGTCTGTAGAGCCATCAATAACAGGCGCAGCTCGCCTACTCAACAAAGCTCCGCTGTAATGTCTTGCCAAGCCGTGGGGCTGAGCGGCAGTATTTGGGGGGGAGAGGGCTGCTTTTGATTGCTGCTTTCTCTGCTGTAATGATGAACCAACCCCCCCTCCTCTTTGCGTTGGTCTGTATACTGAGTACAGAACGCAGAGGGATTCCTTATCAGAGCACTTGCTCTGAGATAACAAGGCACGTGGCCCGGTGACTGTTCGTGGAGACGAAGGCATGTGGAGGTGGAAAAGCAGGCCAAGGCCTCATGAAGAGGTCGTTTCTCATTTTCCCTCTCTCTGCTCATGTTAGCGGTAGTATGCCAATTTCTCCGCTCAGTGATCAAGGTTCATTTTCACTGTGGTTCATTGTGTTTACCCTGAACTGAATATGAATAAATAATACAATGTGGTAAACATTTTGCCTTATGAGCTGCATGATGTCTAAGTTCTTCATTTTTTTTTCCTCCAACAGAAAATTATCCTTATGGGATGTTGAAGACCAGGGAATCTGTTGAGAACTAACAGAGAAATAGAGTCCTCATTCAAAGCATGGTAAGCATTTCATTTAATACATCTGCATGCATGTAAACAACAGATATTCTCTTTTACTTAGTCATGTGTGAGAACAGCTTTGTGTCATTTCTTTTTTTTCATAGAGAGACAGATTTCAAACTATCCCCTCCCACATTGAAATATATCAACCTGTCATGCTTGCAAAGAGCGTAATCACGTGTTTTCTTGAATTAGAAGTTTCCATTGTTGACAGATGCATTCTCTCAGAATGCACAAGCCAGGACTGGCATAATTTGACTCCCAGGTCGCTCTCAGGTATGATGGGAAGACCGATCTGTGCTGTCTGCCAGACTGCCCAGAAAGCAAACATCAAGGCTGCTGCGTTTCCCGCACTATAACCTCGCTGCAGCTGACATTTAAAAACATTTTCTGCATTCGCCTGTTCTGACCTTGACTAGTGCAATGTGTTGTGACGTCCTTGTAATTTCCTATTAGCTTTTTTAAGGTGGTGGGGAAATCATCAGATTACTGTGTATGAATCCGTTTGTGATTAGAAAGTGAGATGCTTTTCTCTGACCTTTTAATAAGAAAGTATGACGTTTATATAAAATGACCACTTGTGGTGTCTGTCATGTGCTGTGACTCATTTTTGAGGTTCTTATCACATGCAGTCTCTTATTTCAGTGATAAATCTGCCCTCTCATTTAGTGAAGGGTGATAAAGATTGGATGGATTGAACCTGCTGTTAATCTGTATTGGCCTTTTGTTCACTTGTCCGTTCGTTGTCTGAATCTTATTGCTCTTTGTTTGTTGTGTTCTCCTGCACTCCCTCTCCCCCCACCCTTACCACTTTCTGCTCTTTTGTCCCAGGTGGATGCGAGTACAACCTGCAGAATGAACCCTCTCAGTGCACTTGGCATCGATCGGGCCAGCCTGATGCGGGAGAGCCTCCACGTTCACGGAGGGATGGTTTATCCACCAGGAATCCGGACCCTGCCAACAGAAAAGGGCTATGTTGGTGACAGGATCCCCGACTTGCTCTACAAACCAGATGTGTCCCTTGACAGCAGAAAGACCGCAAACAGTTATGTCGGACTTTATAAAAGTTCCCCACCTGGGATTCAGAAGCCGCT